>BQNB010143193.1:0-17025 GCA_026074375.1 Tanacetum coccineum | reverse complement strand
CTATGGTTATAAATCTTGTGGTTCATCACTATTATCAAACATCAAAACCTATGAACTCACCAACTTTATGTTGACACTTTAGCAATGTTTTTCCCAGGTGTTCTATCTTACAGAATATGTAGGGAGTCTGCATTGGTATATTGGCATGTAGAGGTCTGTCTCACGTATCAAGTCCTCTTCACGCCATGAAGTCACCATCCCAAATCTAGTCTTCCACTGTAGTGAATTTGGGGGTGTGACAAGTTATAAGGTGGTTAAGGTTAGGTATCTGTCCCACGATCTGGCCAGAACCGAAGGGATCTACCCAGTCACATTACATTAGATAGAATAGAAGTCCTTAGGTATGATACAAAAGGAGTAAACGTGAGAAAGGGGATAATGCATACTAAGACAGAGCTAACACTAGAACAAACCCAACAAGGTGTTAGTGATGAAGTTTTGGTAAGCATTAAAGGGGTTGAAGAATGAAAAAGAAAAGGTAAAGATAAAGGGTGAAAAGAAAGAAGCCCTCCTTACACTTAGGCGAAAACCGGGTCAATACATATGCTATCAGAAACACTAAGCTGTTGTCTGGTATTGAAGATAGTCATCATAGACCCAGTGATGCGATGCACAACCCTCCCTAGCCACTGAAGGTCTCTTAAAAGACTCTTGTTTTATTTCTCACAGAGATTAAACATATTTCTATTGACTTTCTCACTCCGAGTTAGTTGGTATTGAAAAGATGACAGTCTACTCCAGCCTCCGATTACTAAAATTAAAGTGCACTATCGAGTCTAGAGCAAAAAAGAGATCATTCATAAATCTTACTAGGACACTAATCTAAAATAAACTTGTTTCTCACACACTGTAAAACAAGTAATATCTTAAGAGTCCTACGCATTATCCTTATGATATTGCCAGAACATCAAAGTGATACTTAAGTATTCACAATGACAATGGAAATCCTTCTAGAGCCAACATCAAACAAGCTCTACGGTAGGTGACTTGTGAGATCCTATATGGATCAAACTTGTGACACTAGATATCAATTCGGTCCAGACTATGAATTAACGGTTGATGAATTTTGAAATGCATAAAACTCTCGATGTGTCGCAAAACCACTTTAGCAAGTGACACGTCGATTGATTTTCAAGTCAATTTTTAATTGAATCTGTAAGACTTTGTCCTACTGGTTTACTCATACCGTGTTGTCTGCTTTGAGACGTTCCGATAATGAGAACAAGCTGAGTACGATGAATCTAACATACATGTGTTAGAAAGATTCAATAATGCAAGCTGGAAATTCTGTCAAGGAGATTCTTCCTAAATTAAATCTACCTGATCACAGGTCGGTCCTCACAGATTCAAAGGTTAATCCAACCTAACACGAGCAAATGAAAAAGGCATATTCGTCCACCAACTTTATTGCTAATTATTTTATTGCAGATTCATATAAAGATGGTCATGGAAGTACCTAGTTCTAGCAGAGTCAAAGATTCATAGCAACATGCTCATACTCGACCGACATAAGTAAAGATATTATGAAAGCTTAAGCACATGTTTCAAGACTTTCGCTACTCTGATACCGCACATCCTTCTTAAAGTGACGAAGTGTTAAAGTTAAAGAACTTCAAGAAAGATGACTATACAAGCTTTCAAGATCAAGAAAAGTATGAGCATGTCGGTGCGAAGGTCACAAGTACATAAGATGGCAAAAGATTACAAGATGATGATAAGAGATTATATTCGGCTGATGATCTCAAGAAGCTCAAAGATCACATGCAAGTCAAGCTTAAAGCAACAAGCTCAAGCCTAAAATCTAAAGATCACTACGCATATCACAAGTTGAAAGACAAAAGTCAAGACCACGAGCAAAGACCAAAGATATTCGTAGAATGCTAAGTTTAAGATTTTTTATAAAAGGATGTGACCTCCCTATGGGGGAGATTCTTAGGAATCGAGAAAAGTCTCAGTAAATCCTAAAATACATAGCTCGTAGGTCTTAGATAGTTTTTGGAACCTTAGTAAGGTAAAAGGGCCAAAGCCCATAGAAAGCCCATCAAGGCCTCTATATGCCGCAGCTTAGTCTTGTATAAATACCCTCTCCATAGCTTGGAGAGGGTGTTGGTTGGTTTCATTTCACACACACATCTAATCTAATATTCTCTCTTTCTTTCTCTTACTAGAAACCTTCCTTCCATCCCTTTCTCTCTCCAGTTTCTTCATTGATTGGTTAAGTGTTTAAATAAAATACATATTCTACACTTTAGGTAGAGAAAACCGTACAACGTCGCTTATACTTTTTCTGTTACAAAGCTAAATACCGAGTTATACTTCGAGATAGAACCAATCTAACACACTACATATTTTAAGGCCTAATATACTAACCAATTATACACATATGATTACACTAGACACAAGATGATGGTGGATAACTATCACAACAAATGTGATGACACAACTAAACTAATAACACTTGAAGCTTGAATATCTTCTTTGTGGTCTTCAGTAAAGAGTGAAATAATTAGATCACTTGTAATGAATTATAGAACAAGTATAATGATCAAAAAATGAATAAGAAAGAAAGAAACTAAACATGCAAGAAGAAGGTTTGGAAAGGGTGAGTTCAAATGAAAACATTTAGCTCGTATTTATAATGAAATTTTAGATTCAAATTTTCCAGCTCTACTGATCCACGGATCCAGGGTATGGTGGATCGTCCAAAACATTTTCTTTTGTTGATTTCCCAAGTTTGGTGGGAAGTTTGGGAGGTGTTCTTGTTATGGTGCATTGTTGTTGATGTTAACAAACAATGGTGGTGGAATTAGATTCTCAAACTCGGGTAGTGGATGTGCAAAGCGAGGTGGTGGTGATTGTTATGATGTAAGTTCTTGAGGTTCAAGCTTCTAGGAGATTATGACTTTTAGTTTGGGTAGTGGAGCCACTTGAGTTGGTGATGATGAGATAGTTTGAAGATGTAACACCCCCAAAACCAGGTAGCAGCGGAATGGTAACAATGGGGTGCTACGTCAAAGTACAACAATCAAGATATAGGAAACGACCTTAAATGGACGTTTTAAGATAAGATTTCATTTGATGCCATAGCAAAATATCAGAGTTCATACATTAGGTCCCATATGTTGTAAAAGTCATAAACATTTCAAGTACATATTTAATTTAACAAAAGCTTCATAATACCAAAAGATGACTTAAGTTTTTAAAGATAATAAAAGATTTTGCATAGACTTAGATAAAACACATAATCCTCTTCAATGATATCCGCCACGGCTCCCTCCAAACTTCATACCCCTAGGAAACCTGAACTTACATGCTTAAAAGTCATCACAAAGGTTAGAGTGAAATCATAGTTATCGAAAAAGTATACCACAAGATAGAAGGTAATAAGTAGACTCAGAAACACATTCAGTTTTTTTTACAATCCAAAACGTTTATTATTGCACTAAGCTCATGACACCGAAGCCTTAACTAGATTTGTGCCCCAATCGGAAAATAGGATGCTTGCCAACAACCTAACACCTCTCAATGTTAAATGCACCCGATCAAACTAGTGACCCAAGTAAGGGTGGGGATTGTCAATCCCAATAGATCTATCCACAACACCAGCGCTCACTATAATAGCAATTAATGGTTCATGATAAGTAGGGACTTCACGGCAATAAGGTAACTTAGGCATTAATAATCAGGCAGTAATCTGGATAGCATACACTTTGTAAACACTTTGAAAACACTTAGAAAAACACTTGTGTCCAATAGTAAAACAAGCAATGTAATTCACCCCGTAGATTTTGTAAAACAATCACGTAGTAAAAAGGGGGCTATGAACTCACCTCGAGTGAATGGTAATCCACAAAGTATATCACAATAGAAAAATGCGTCACGAAGGAATCCGAAGGCAACCTAATCCAATATAGGTCGTATAAGTACTAAACACTTTGATTATTTATAGGTCGTATAGCTCATCATACTATCGTTCGGGCTATCATAATTAAGAGTCGTGTAGTGAATGTAGAGAGCTCGGACACTTTAAATCGGAAATCCAACAACTCGTCGATACCCACCCCGAAGAGGCCCCCATCATTATAACTTCCTAGTAATATAGACTTTGATAAACCACATAATAGGTCTCTATAGTCATCACCATCTAATGTGTTTGGTAAAATTGTGTTTAATAATAAAAAACGTTTATAATTACCGTTTTAGTAAAACTGGCGTAACTTTCGCGTTTTAAGCCCGATTTTGACGTTTCTTATGCCCACGCTTTCGTATTAGGACGAGTTATCATAATTTGATATTTTCTTATTTTTGACCCTCTGATGAACAGTACTTTTATATTTTTATAGTTTTAGTTATCGTAAAACCCGTAAACGTCGTATTTTATTCGTTATAGCTCCGTTTTAAGTGATTCTTTCGAGTACGATCTCGTATTTAAAAGTTATATCATATTTTTGATGTTTTAAAAATATAACTTTCTGTAATGAACAGTAATTTTTATAAAAATAGTTTTATAAAAGTATTAATTGTCGTAAACTCGCGAAATTCATAACTCGTTCATTATTAATTGAAAAATTACGATTCTTATCATTTTGGAATCCTAAAAACATGTATAATTTGTTAAAAATACTAAACTAGCTGTTTGATAAAAAAATTTATAAAATTTATTTTATAACTCCGTTTAATTAACGTGTAACTCGTTTTTTTAACGTAACTTTTCGTTATTAATCCGTTTGACAAGTTTCTCATCATTTATATTCTTATATTAATAATCATACAACATTAACATAAGTCCATAATTAACCTTAACTTGTCATATGTATTTCTTTAACTTGAAACATATTAAGAAACCATAAAAACCCTAATTAACCCATGATCATGTTTACACCAAAACAACATGATACAATATTTTATCATCATTTTTAACATGATATATGTAATAACACAACATGTATATTAGTGTACAAAATGACCATTGCAAGTAATAATTCCATTTACATGTTAAAAATCTTAAATGGTGATTTAACTAAAATAGAAACAACATATGCATAAAAATGAAAACTATAAGAACATAAAGGGTTCTAGTAGACCTTATGATGTATGATGATGATGAACAAAGTAATCTAAACCCTTGTTTAGATAGAAATCCAAAGCTTGCACAATGAAAACCCTAGCTTTCCAAGATAAAACCCTAGTTTCACTTTTCTTGATTAATACTTGAAAAAGGTAATCCAATGCTTGGAAACACCTTAGAATATCTTAGGATGGATGTGTATAGATGTGTATAGGTTGTATAAAATTTTGTATGGATTGTTTATAGGGGGGGTTGAGCCGTGAGCTATAATGGGGTAAAAGGGAGAGTTTTTGATTTTTCTCTAAGTGTTTGTATAGGAAGTGAAGTCTTAGCTAGTTACTTGTATCTTATATGAGAAGTCTTGTTCAATTTCATTAATAGTTGGTCAAGAAAACATGAGGAGGGTTTTAGGGGTCCTTGTTTACATGTTCTTAGTCAAAGAGACAAGCTTAGCTAGGTTTTAATGAGTTATGTTGTACATTTGACCAATTGACTAGATAATTGACTCATTCTTCTTATTTGTTGTTGTTGCCGAGCTAGGGGGAAACATTTATGGATAAGGAAGTAGGAAAAGTCATAAGTATTAATTAACTTCTAAATTCCACAACTCTATTAGTCATTTGACTTAATCCAAGATAATCACATGTATTTGAATCCCATAATCTCTTGGGCAAACAAGCAAAGTGATTTGCATCATAAGTAAAGCATATCCCATAATGAGAAAGTATGCGTTTAAGAAAAGTGACCTTTAGCTTAGTTTGACCAATAAGGGAGTAAAACCCGTTACATGATTAGGAGAAACATAAATCTGGATTAAGTTCAATGAATTCTTTTTCTTGTTGGTATGTTGAAAACATGATCATACTAGGTTTAGAAAGAATTTTCGGCCTTGGCTAGAGGCGTTTGATAAAAGGTTTGAGTTGGCATTTTATAGAGAAATGTGAGGATTTGTTTTTTCTCCTCTCTAAGTCTAAACCTCATTTGGAGTGTTCCCAAATACTCAAATATCATGTACATACCTTTATTGAAGTTTCCACATGTGTTGGGTAAGAGGTAAGTCGACAAAATCAATCCGTAAAAATGAATTTCTCAAGGGTGCGTATGGCCAGTGTGCGCACGCGGTGCCAAGCGCTAGAGGGAAAATCTGATTTTATGGATTTTGCCATCGTTTGTTATTTTCGTTTGCGATGTTTATTTGCATAGTTTAAAACATAATGAGTCCTAGTTAATGTGCACAAAGCGTATACTAGATGACACTTCAACCTTCTTTTGTAATCTGTAAGGCCCCACAAATCAAGATGAATTAATTCACCACGCTTCTTAGACTTGTGGTCACTTAAAGGAAGAGGATCACTTGTTTGTTTACTCCTGTGGCAGACCTCACAAGCAGACATATTTTAAGACTTGATCAGTAGGATGACCATGCCTATTGTGTCATAAGTCTTTAGACACATTGCAAGACAAAACCATATTAACTTTACCTAAAGATTTATCAGATGCCAAATCAAATAGGTACAAACCCCCATACTTACTACTAGTCCCCAAAGTTATCTCCTTTTTTAAATCTTGAATATAATACTTATCCTCATCAAAACCACCAAATAATTTGCTATTTGTAATCAACTTATTCACAGACCAAAGACTAGACATAGAGTGCCAGGCACAACAATAACATCACATAGAGAAAAATTACATTATGGTTAATTTTAGTATTACCAATATGAACTAATTAAGTAGCTAATGTGCCTTATAGGATGTCCACAGTAATTGCATATTTAGAAGTATCCACAACATTGAACATAACCAACGAGTGTACTGTCAAATATTGATTTGTTCAGACATCCAATAATCTCACATAGAGAATTGGTTTTAAAATAAAGTTTAGAATTAGCATTATAAAACTTAGATTAATTGATATTAAACCAAACATTCTCAATAAAAAAATAAAGCCCTACCTTCCATATTGGCATGAATGTTTCCAGATAAATTATCATTAATCAAAACTTAGTAGTTTTTTCATCTGTTCAACAGTAAAAGAAGAAGAAGTTTGACAAGCAGAGGACTATTGTTTATAATTAGTTTTAACATCACTATTAGCATTAAAATTCTGTTTAAAACCATAATATTTTATAGGATTAGCCATTTTTTAAAACCAGGGGATATCCAATCAATTCATAACACCTTTTAATAGTGTGACCAATCTGATGTGTCATCGTGTAGGTTGTTATTTTAGTTATTACTTTTTATTTATTTTATGCCGACTATACCTCAAAAAAACACTCTAATGGGCAGTGTACCCGGTCAGATGTAGCTTTGTTGGTAAGTAGGGTGTCGATCACTAAGAGCAAGAGCGTTAATTCTTAATTCTATCAGTATTTTAATTATTTAAGATAGTCCTAAATTAATCTAATTTATGTTAAACCTAAGTTAAACCTAAACTAATGACAAAAGGGGGTTTCAGTCTGAGAGAACTGGCATGAGGTTTAGTTATCTAACCTAAGGTTTTTGATGACAAGTAAAGCAATAAACACATACAAGAAGATAAACAAACGATAGAGGAGTGGTCAAACACTAATGTAAGGAAAACATATCAACCATGAATAATCTGATAAAACGCAAGTTTGTTTATTTAGTGCAATGAGTGCTTATCTCGAGGCGGCATATATGCAAGATTTATGCGGTACTTTTCCTAAAACCTAGGCACGCTAATTCTGTCATAATTAAATGCATCCGCATAAAGCATCCTATTTGTTGATTATAATCTATCTTAGTAGATTAATAATGGTGATCTTATTAAACCTAGCTCATAAAGACTTTACCCACTTACTTGCAGATATGGAGAGCTATCTAGGACTCTTAGCCTATGCCCAAAAAACACCGAAGTTGCAGCGCATTAAATATGTAGGACTAGACCTAGTTGAATGATAGGTCGCATACCTAAGCACGTAAACAAGTATAAATTGATAAACATAATCAAAAATCAACATAAGATTAGCAATCAATATGAACAAACCAAACATTAAACTTAATTAAGAAGTCTGATCCTAATAAGGTTTCAGCGATAGTCATTGTAAAAATAACACAGTTTCATATCTTGAACTATTACAAGAAAAGAAACCTTAACCGAAAACGCGTATTTTGGTTGTGCGAATGATTACAAGTGTTTTCTTATGATTTTGTGGCTCTTGCTGTTAGGCTCCTTATTGTCTCTTGGTCAAAACTTGGTGGTTGTAATTGATCGAATAAATGCTTAAATGAAAAAAATCCTTAGGGATACATTTTCATAAACTTCTAAAAGCTACTTGAGGACAAGTAGGATTCAAGTGGATGGATATTTGATGACATCAAATAACATTACTATTATAGCTTTATTTATCCCATGTAAATAACCCATTTAGTTTAATTATTGCAAAGAATTGTTACTTAATCGTTTGTATTTGAGAATTGCAGTAATTATGGAGTACTTGGTGAAGATTAGCAAAAAGGCACGCATTCTGGAGCTTAAACAAAGACATTTGAAGATTACTGTTCTGACATCCAATACGCCGTATCCATTAAGGAAGATACGGCGTATCTGTGCCTGCACTTCACTAAAGACCACAAAGGAACAAGATCCAGTACGCCGTATCCAGAGAAGACCAATACGCCGTATTCAAGTTATGGAAATAAAATATTCTGGAAGATATCGAATGTGGTCCCTACTATAAGAAACCCCCAATACGCCGTATCGACCAAATTCCAGACCTTATAAATAGAAAACCTAAAAACGGGTTTTCAGTGTGCTAAATCATATTTTCGATACCTAAACCATAAAAGTCAATTTTCAGAAGAGAAGAAGAGCAGAAGAGGTCTTGCAACATAATTAATTCCATAGGAAACAACTTGTAATCTCCTATACTCTTGTAATCGTTCAGTTTTTGGTATCATTCGTTAACTCGGTTAGTTTACCTTGGCTAAATTATTACTTTTGTATTGATTATGACGTTTGAAGGCTAATACCTTCGGGTATTAGCCATTATTATGAAGATCTGAATGTTTGGTTTGTTTATCTCGATTGCTTAATTTATCGTTGATTGCTTGTTTATGTTTATCAGTTTATACTTGTTTACGTGCTTTTGTATGCGACCTATCATTCAACTGGATCTAGTGATACGGACCAAGTAATCTAGATGCCGGGATGGCTCTCCATATAGTGATTTATACATCTAGACCAATAGGATCACGAATAATAACCTATCTTTGCCCTTAGATTGTGAGCTTAGTTGGACCGGCAGGTGACCCTTGGGATCAACGAGTACGTTCTCAATTAATTGGTAAAGACTTGGTTAGTGGACTACTAGTGTATGAATTGCCTTTAAGTAGTAAGTGGGTAAAGTCTCTATGAGCTAGGGTTTAACAAGATCACCATTGCTTTAATCCCTAAGATAGATTATAATCAGCAAATAAGGATGCTTTATGAGATACGTTTAATTGTGACCAGAATACTTCAAATCTAGGTTTTAGGAAGAAGTACCGCCTAAGTCTTTAAGATGATTAGGCCGCCTGAGATAAGTAAACATTACACTAAAAAACAAATACAACATTCTAATTAGATTTAAATAATGTTAATACAGTTTTCTTATATTTAGCTAGACCGCTCTTTATCTTTCTGTTAATTTTGCTACGGTATGTTTTTTTAGTGTCTTAATTGAGTTTTAGTCACCACAAAACCCGTGCCAGTCTCTTGGGCTGAAAACCCCTTATCCATTAGATTTTAGGGATTAACAAATGTTAGCATATGTTTTAACATAGAATAGAATTAACTTAGTTTAGATAACCAAAATATTAATAAATTGAAAGTGTTTCTCGCTCTTAGTGATCGACACTCTACTTACCATGAAACTCCATCAGACTGGGTACACAACTGCCGCGTTAAAGTGTTGTTTTTTGGTAAAGTCGTCAAAAATAAAAATTTAAAACATGAAATCATAAAAAATACACACCTCACTACTACAATCAAACTACTAATTCCATTCTTTAGATTAATTCGGTTAGGGAATGAATGCAACCATCTGTGTCTATTCCATCGTTATAGATGTGTATATGTGGTTTGTCGCCTTTTCTGGAATATTTGTATCAATAGAGATTAAAAAGAGTGATCAACCCCTTGAACATTTTAAACTCAATTTACTTTTGTAAACTTGCCACTCCTTAGCTTTAGTGGTGGAGATGTGTATCCTTGCTAAGCCTATGATAGAATACTCATCATGACTGAGCAATTGAGCGAATTAGTTACATGTTACTATATAGATTAGTTGAGTGATTTGAGTAATTTCAGGTGTTTGGTTGTGTAATAGTAATTGAACGAATAATTGCTTAAAGGAAAAATCCTTGACTACGGTTTGGGATGACCCCCCATTTTCGTAAATTTTCTAAAGTCTACTTGAGGACAAGTAGGATTCAAGTGGGGATATATTTATCGTCACTTTTATAGCATCATGTATCCCATGTTTCTTACCCATTGTGTATAATTATTGCATGAAATGATACTTAATTGCTTAAAGTTGTTATTTGCAGTAATTATGAAGTAATTGGTGAAGTTATGCTAAAAGGCACACATTTTGGAGCTTAAACAAAGAAATCTCAAGATATTGTTCTGACAACCTATACGCCGTATCCTTCAAAGAAGATACGACATATTTGTGTCTGCACTTCACAAGAAACCACAAAGAATTAAAGAGTAATACGTCGTATCCAGAAGACTCTATACGCCGTATTGAAGATTATTTGAAGATTCTAGAAGATATGAACGTGGTCTCTACTCCAAGAAACCTCCCCCCCCCCCCCCAATACGCTATATTGACCTCAACCAATATGACATATCAATGAATTTCCAGACACTATAAATATAAATCCCTAAACACGAGTTTAGGGTGTGCTTAAACATATTTTTGATACCTTAACTACAAAAGTCGATTTTCAAAAGACAAGAAGAGCAAAGAAGGTCAAGCAACGCATCTAATTCCATAGGAAACACCTTGTAATAATCTTTACTTTAATAATCGTTTGATTTTTGGTATCATTCGTTTAACTCAGTTAGTTTACCTTGGTTGATTTGATTATTATTATTGTATTCATTACAATGGTTATGGGCTAATACCCTTGGGTATTAACCATGTTTATGAAGATTTAAATGTTTGGTTTGTTTATCTAGATTGCTTAATTTATCATTGATTGTTGATTATGTTTATCAGTTTATACTCGTTTACGTGCTTAAGTATGCGACCTATCATTCAACTGGATCTAGGAATGCAAATATTGAGCTAGCTAGATGCCGAGATAGCTCTCTATATCTGCAATTTATATATCTAGAATCATAGGATCATAAATAATGAGATATCCTTGCCACTGGTTTAGTGAACAAGTTGGACTAGCAAGTGACCTGGGATCAACAAATGACGTTCTGATTCCCTTTGTAAAGACTTGGACAGTTGATTACTAGTATATAAAGAGCCGTTAAGCAGTAAGTTAGTAAAGTCTCGTTGAGCTAGGGTTTAATAAGATCACCATTATTAATCTCCTAAGATAGATTATAATCAACAAATTCTTACTTTATACAGATGCTTTTAATTGTAACAAAATTAGCATGTCTAGGTTTTAGGAAGAAGTACCGCCTAAATCTAGGAATGATAACCCCTTCGAGATAAGTCAATCATTGCACTAATAAACAAACCTGCGTTTTAATTAGATTAAACATGGTTAATATAGTTTCCTTAAAATTGGCTTGACCGCTCTTCTATCTTTTGATTATCTGCTTGCGTGTGTTATCGTGTCTAAAGTAGGTTTAAGTCACCACCAAAACCCGTGCCAGTCTCTCAGACTGAAAACCCCCCTTTACATTAGAATTAGGTTTAACATAGGGTTAACATAAGAATTAACTTAGATTAAAACTAATATAGATAACTAAAACACTGATAGACTTAGAAATTAATGCTCTATCTCTTAGTGATCGACACCCTACTTACCAATGAAGCGACAACAGATCGGGTACACAGCCCGTTAGTGTTGTTTTTAAGTAATGTCTGCAGAATATAAATGTAAAACTTGATGATAAATAATACCTACGCACAACAACACATTAGACCCCGAGATAAATACTATACGGAAATAGTCCTTAAGTTATCGTTCTGTTGCAAAGTTAGTCCTTAATAATAACACTATACGGAAATAGTCCTTGGATTATCGTTCTGTTTCAAAGTTAGTCCTTAACGTAAAACCGCGTGCTCCGCAGCGTAGCGCGGGTGGAAAACCTCGTTACTTAATAAACTTCAAATATTATAAACTATGAATCCGGATGATGTTGTATATGAATCCGATGATGAAGGTAACTTTTTGATTTTGACGAAAGCTTATAAGTATCACCGATCGTTGAAACAACAAGAAGCTCAAGGTTCACGACCACGTTGTAGATCCTAATCTGAATAGATCTTTCTAGCCTGTTAAGGGTGGCAGCTAATTTGGATAGATCCAAACTAACTACAAGAGAAACAATGACTATGAACAATTATCAATTATATTCGAAACTAACTATAATGCTAAGAAGAACAATGAATAAAAACTAAACTTTGATTCTATTAATCTGCTAAGTAACAATTACTAACTAGAGAATATTGATACATGTTTGTAATGTTCTTGTTCTTCTAACAAATGACGTCAGGGTTTCCTTTTTATCCACTAATATAACCCAATGGGCTTACAAACTGTGAGAGAAAATGCATATTCTATCCTGAATTTAACTTCATGCATATCTCCTAACAGCACTAACTAATATATGTCTGCAGCACAAACTTTACTACTAACAACACTAACTATACTAGCAGTACTAACAATGTACTGGCAATACTAACTATATTACTAACAGTACTAAGACGTGTCTATATTCTTAATCTTTCTCAGCAGCACTAAATCTCCACTAGCACACAATGTTGAACCAGCAGCGAGTAGTGTAAAGTCTCTAAAAAACCTCAACAAATCCTCCCCTAAACATGATGTTTACTTGTCAACCTTCATGTTTCTTCATCTTGAGCTTCTTGAACACCAGGAGGATGTATCCAAAAACTTTACAACCTTTTAAACTTTAACTTTGATTAGCTTCCAGTCTTTTCAGCAACACAGCAAAAATACCAACTAAGTTGGCTATGTAGTTTTTGGCAAACTACCAGCCATAAATGGATTTGATATTTCTTTACCAGTAGCCGTTTCCTCTGGAATAGCCAATGCTTCATTGCTATAACATGATGCACTGATAACCATATAGTTTTTAGTAAACTACCAACTATTAACGGATTTGAGATGTCTTTACCAAGAGCCGTTTGCTTTGGACTAGCCAACTCTTTACTGTGAAGCATTGTGAGTTGAGAACCATATAGTTTTTAGCAAACTATCAGCTGTAAATGGATTTGAGAAGTCTTTACCAAAAGCCGTTTGCTTCTGGACTTGCCAGTTCTTGATGTCTGTTAGACATGGTGAACTGATGACCATTTGTTGTGTGGTCAGAAAACCAACACTCAAAGATCCTTCTCACTCCTATCTTGGCCCCCAAACTCATCAATTTGTTTTTGAATAAATCTGAGCAGATCAAAAACAGCTTCACCTTTAGATTTAGCAGTCAATCGTCAACTCTTCATCCACTCAAAAGTTTTCCTTATAATGGATACCTTCTTTCTGCAAGCATGTTGAATTCAGTACCATCTTCAAATGCCAGATATGAACCTCCACAGTTTACAAAGAAATCAACTCCTTAATAATCCATTTCTCTTGATTCTTCCAAATATCATCATCTGTAGTTTCTTCAAACATATTCCTTAAGTCTCCCTAGAGAACTAAATCAATTCCTTCAGGAGTTGTTGTTGAAAATCTCTGCATCACGACCACGTTGTAGATCCTAATCTGAATAGATCTTTCTAGCCTGTTAAGGGTGGCAGCTAATTTGGATAGATCCAAACTAACTACAAGAGAAACAATGACTATGAACAATTATAATTTATTCGGAAACTAACTTATATTGCTAAGAAGAACAATGAATAAAACTAAACTTTGATTTCTATTAATCTGCTAAGTTACAGATTACTAACTAAGAATATTGATACTTGTGTTGTATTGTTCTTGTTCTTCTAACTAATGACGTAGGGTTCCTTTTATACACTAAGGATAACCCTAATGGGCTTACAAAACGTGTGAGGAGATAATGCATATCTATTCCTAATTTAACTCATGCATATCTCCTAACAGCACTAACTATTATATGCTGGCAGCACTAACTTACTACTAACAACACTAACTATACTAGCAGTACTAACAATGTACTGGCAATACTAACTATATTCTAATAGTACTAAAGACTTAGTCTATTTTCTTTAATCTTTCTCAGCAGCACTAAATCTTCACTAGCAGCACCATTGTTGAACCAGCAGCAGTAAGTTGTAAAGTCTTCTAAAAACCCAACAATCCTCCCCTAAACATGATGTTTACTTGTCAACCTTCATGTTTCTTCATCTTGAGCTTCTTGAACACCAGGAGGATGTATCCAAAAACTTTACAACCTTTTAAACTTTAACTTTGATTAGCTTCCAGTCTTTTCAGCAACACAGCAAAAATACCAACTAAGTTGGCTATGTAGTTTTTGGCAAACTACCAGCCATAAATGGATTTGATATTTCTTTACCAGTAGCCGTTTCCTCTGGAATAGCCAATGCTTCATTGCTATAACATGATGCACTGATAACCATATAGTTTTTAGTAAACTACCAACTATTAACGGATTTGAGATGTCTTTACCAAGAGCCGTTTGCTTTGGACTAGCCAACTCTTTACGTTAAGCAATGTGAGTTTGATCACCATATAGTGTTTTAGCAAACTATCATCTTAAATGATTTGAGAAGTCTTTACCAAAAGCCGTTTGCTTCTGGACTAAGATACAGAAAAGCCTTTAAACAGTTGCTTTAGAATGTATTTCTGCATCTTCTTAGATTCATCATTGCCACCAAATCTGGATTTGATAGCTTCTAACATCTCTTTAGCATCAGTCATCTTGTGAAATTTTGCTAAATGATCTTCTGGTAAAGCCATAAGCAAGGTGGTTCTTGCTTTTCTTTCTCTCTCTCTAGCTAAAATTTCTTTAGCAGTTTTAGGAGGCAAAACCTTTATTACTCAATTTGTATCTGTTAAGACACTTACATGACCATTTCCATTTCGAATGACTTCCTATATAGGATAGTCTGTATGGCTCAAGTAATGTTCCATTTTCATGGCCCATATGTCATACTCACCTTTCTTCAGAATATGGAGTTTGATGGCTGACAGAGTGTGAGAAGCTTGTGGTGTTGGAGTTCTCACAGGCTCTGATACCACTTGTGAGTCCCAATCTGAATAGATCTTTCTAGCCTGTTAAGGGTGATAGTCGATCTGGATAGATCCAAACTAACTACAAGAGAAAAAATGACTATGAACACCATAAGTTATGCAGAAACTAACTTATAATGCTAAGAAGAACAATGAATAAAACAAAATTTTAATTATTAATCTGCTACATTACAAATTACTAACTAAAAGATATGCAAATGAACTGATCTCTAACTATGTCGTAAGGTTCCTTTTATACACCAAGGAAACCCTAATGGGCTTACAAAACGTATGAAGAGATAATGCATATCTATTCTTATTATAACTCATGCATATCTCATAAGCAGTACTAATAATATACACTAACAGTACTAATATACTAACTAGCAGCACTAATGAACTATCACCTCCTCCCCCCCCCCCCCCCCCCCCCCCACCCCCCCCCCCCCCCCCCCCCGCACTAACTTACTACTAACAACACTAACCATACTAGCAGTACTAACAATGTACTGGGGTCAATACAAACATAATTCTAATAGTACTAAAGACTTAGTCTATTTTCTTCAATCTTTCTCAGCAGCACTAAATCTTCACTAGCAGCACCAATGTTGAACCAGCAGCAGTAAGTTGTAAAGTCTTCTAAAACCCAACAATCCTCCCCTAAACATGATGTTTACTTGTCAACCTTCATGTTTCTTCATCTTGAGCTTCTTGAACACCAGGAGGATGTATCCAAACACTTTACAACCTTTTAAACTTTAACTTTGATTAGCTTCCAGTCTTTTCAGCAACACAGCAAAAATACCAACTAAGTTGGCTATGTAGTTTTTTGGGGCAATCAACCAGCCATAAATGGATTGATATGTTCTTTACCAGTAGCCGTTTCCTCTGAATAGCCAATGCTTCATTGCTATGAACATGATGCACTGAGTCACCATATATTTTTATTGAAACTACCAACTATTAACGGATTTGAGCCATTCTTACCAAGAGCCGTTTGCTTTGGACTAGCCACACTTTACTGTAAGCATTGTGAGTGAGAACCATATAGTTTTTAGTAAAACCTAGCGGTAAACGGATTTGAGAAGTCTTTACCAAAAGCCGTTTGCTTCTGGACTAGCTAGTTCTTGATGTATGTTAGACATGGTGAACTGATGACCATTTGTTATGTGGTCAGAAAACCAACACTCAAAGATCCTTCTCACTCCTATCTTGGCCCCCCAAACTCATCAATCTGTTTTTGAATAAATCTGAGCAGATCAAAAACAGCTTCACCTTCAGATTCAGTAGTCAATCTCAACTCCATCATCTTCTCAAGAGTTTCCCTTATAAGTGGATACCTTCTTTTTGCAAGCATGTGAATTTCAGTACCATCTTATAATGCCAAGATATGTACTCCACAGTTTTCATAGAAAGTCCAACTCTTAATAATCCATTTCTCTTTATTCTTCCAAATATCATCATCTGCAGTTTCTTCAAACATAATCTTTAAGTCTCTGCATCACTAAACTATGTAGCTCAATGAAGTCCAATCTGTCAAATCTTGAAACCATTTCAGTGAAAGTATTGATATATCT
>BQNB010143192.1:0-10629 GCA_026074375.1 Tanacetum coccineum | reverse complement strand
TATCACACATTTGTGAGACACTAAAGAGATTAAACTTTAACTCTCTCTGGTATGTGCTTAAATACACATACCTTTTACCTAATAAAACAAGCTAAAAAGACCAATAATGACCAAAAACAGCATAAAAATACATTGTATTCGTTTGTTTTGTAAATTGTGTCTTGCAGGTACGGATATTAAATTTAAGGACAAAAACAAAAACCACAAAACCGAGCACGGGAATGGAAAGAGCGCGAGAAAACTGAAGCCGAAGGCGTATTCATTCTTAATGGGCCAACCCGTACCCACTTAATGGGCTAGGTCAGCCCATTAAGATTAATACTATACAATTATAAGACTTAAGCTTTTGAGCCTTTATAAAAAGCCCAATCCATTAATCCAAAACCTGTCCTGGCCCAATCAAAATAAGTCAAAGCCCATACCAATTAGTCCTTATCCAGTCAAAGAAGTAAACCCCGCCACTTTTTATTGTTTATCATCATCCCGTTTTCACTCAACGATTACACAGGGTAAATCAAATCCACTCCCCATCCCCGTACGCTTCATTACTTCTGGAAGGATAACCTCCACTTCTGACACCATTTTAGCCTATGTTGGCACAATCCTTAAAGGACGGATTAGTTGACAAAGATTGCTCATACCCTACATGATCCTTCCATCTAATCTCTGAGCTATAAATAGTGACTGGCCTTCCTCACACAACTTTAAACTCGACACTAGCTATAGGTAGCTATTAGAGCTTAATTCTCTTTGATACAATCTTTAGTCTTATTTTCTTTTAACACATAATGTATACTTTCTTTTTTCACGTTCTAGATCAACACTTTCTCATTATTAATGTAACAGTTGAGTTTTTTTCAGTTTAAATTTTGTTCTAAAATTCTGTTTTTAACTTTTTGGGCATTATTTTGTTCAAATTGATTTTAGATATAATCTATTAAGCTTAATAAGGCTCTGTTCTAAAAAACTAATCATACTATTAAGCTAGCTCATAACATCAGGATAAGCCTGTCTTTAAAGCTTATGAATAATCTTTATCACTTGAACTCTCAAAAAAGTCATAAACGAAGCTAAATGGACTCTGATTAAGCCCCGACCTGGATGGGCTTATGGGTTATTACCAGCTTATCTCTGATAAGCTGGACCTAGTTGATAAGCTCTTTTGAGCATTTTTGATCCCTGTTTGAGCTGGGATTAAGGTACTCTCTCTTTTACCTCATTTATAGCTTATTACTGCTTGCATATTATAGATCTATGATATGTGAGAAATCACATATCCTTTTTATACCAAAAAGGCCCTAAATGAACAAATTGTCAAATTATGCTTGTATACATTGCTTGTTTTGTTCATTTGTAATGTGTAGGTACATATTGCAAAAATCATACACAGGAAAATGATCAAAACCAAGACAAACACGTACACGGGAATGGAAAGACTCAAAAGACCAGGAGATTCGACATAGCAAAAAGGTCAAGATATCATGCAATCACTGGTTAAACTCAATAAACGAGCGACAAAAACCCTTAAAAATACCCAAAATAAACCCTTAATGTTAATTACGCATTTTCACTAAAAGCCTCTTAAATTACATAACACCGTTAGTCCTTTATTCATAATGCAAAGGAACTAACAGTCATTAGCCTTTCACAACACTATAATACCTTAAATTTATTACACGCAATGTCACTGCAAAATCCATTAACCCTTTAAACCGGCCTCCAACCCCTTTATTAAAACCGAGGCCCACAGTCAAAAGTTCTTATAACCCCAAGGGCTCAAACATAAAACATAATAAAGATAAAGGGGGCGGGAAAATAGTTTTAAGAAAACCGCTGTTTAAACCCCGTCCTTTCCCCCAATTCAACCATCCTAGTAAAATTAACCTCAATTTAAAGATTACAATATGTCACCCCAATCCAACGTGACAGAGCTCAAAGATGCAAAAGTATCCAATTAACCCATCCAGCAAATAAAGAAAACGTCAACAGTAACCCGAACCTTAAGCTAAAGGAAAATGGTTGCAATAGAGGCACTGACGTCACAAAACGTAAATATTCAAAGAAGAACAGAACACAAAACAGGGCGTCAGGCATACCCCGCGCAAGCAAAAGAAAGCGAGGACAAATATTACACCATAGGCTAAATAAAGAAAACGAGCTGAAAAAATAAATGGCAAAAGCAAGACTACTAGTCGACTCCACAAAATGAACGGGACAGACAAGGTAGGCAGTAAACAAAGATTATGCCCCCTAGGCTGAGATTCTCCAGGCAGGGAAAGTTCTGAGTTGGGCAACGATGCAAATCACCAGATAGTGCCCCAAACAAACGCCCTATGTTTTACTACACCTTCGTGATAATATAGTCATGTGACAAAAATATATCAAAACTCAAAAACGTTCATCCCAATAAATTGAAACAACTATATAATAATGCTCATCAACAAAAACCTGCCACTCGGATCGAGACCAAAATAGAAATAGGCCCCTAAGAGAACAAATCAAGAGGGGCCAAGGAGTGTAGCCTTGAAAAGGAGAATACCAATACGAGGCACTAGCTACTGCTATGTCTGCTTCCCAAGAATACCCAGATTCACCATTCACAAGATCGACAGGTAATGAAGATATAGAACACTTTACAAGTATTACATGTAAGGTTCATTCCGGATGATTTAATAATAGACTGGTTGACGAACGGTTAACCGGGTTGTTATTATGAAGTTGCGGGATTATCCCTGACAAGCAAAAAGTGAAACGTACTTAAAGCCATTAAGCTTCGACAACATGTGCATCGTAATTTTTGGATCATGTTATTAATGAGGCGACGAATTAAAGGGGAACATAGAAGGTTGAGACTTGGGAAAAGATGAAAGAAACTAATAAAGGCAAAGTTTCTACCAACAAAAATCATCATTCAAGAGCTTTTCTATGACTTTGATCATAATGCGTGTCCCAACATGATCACATGACTACGTGAAGAGGTTAATCAATGAGTTTGAATAATCTCGTAGTGTGATTTGTGATTACTTGAAGAAGAAGCGAATGCCTTCGCATGGTATTTTTGGGATTCCTTAAGCCTGAATCGCTGTATATTGTATTCTCACACCTTAATTATATTGTAAGTCTTCAACCTTATTAGAGCTATATGGATGTTTGTAAGTTAGCTTTAAAGGTTGAAAAACATACAAAGGCAAAGAGTAAGGGTTCCAATAGTCGTTTTACTAATCGTTACACCCCACCTACCAGAACCACTCCCCCTACAGCACCTAAAGCCACCACCCCTACAACCTCGGCCGCATGTAATACTAGAGAATGCGTTGACAATGCCCCCTCAATGTTACAAGTGTAGTGGGCTTGGGCAATATGCAAGTGATTGTCCGAATCCAAAAACACCGGCCTTCTTAACTGATGATGCAAACCCGATTTGTGATACCGATGCAGAACCTAAAGTAGGTAAACCAGGTGATGAATTGGTATATCCTGATCACGGAGAGGCATTGGTTATTCAGAGAGTCCTAAATGTGGCTATTTCAAAATATGTTGATGATACTTCGTGGCTTCGTAACAACATTTTAGAACCAAGTATACTTCCAAGCGGAAAATTCGTGATATGATTATAAATGGGGGCAGTTGCGAGAATGTAGTTTCTACATATATGGTTGAGAAGTTAGGAATGAAAACAGAAGACCATCTTGAACCGTACTAGTTAACTTGGTCAAAAAAGCGAAATATTGTTAAAGTAAGTAAACGTTGTCTTGTGCAGTTTTTCTATTGGTAAGAAGTATAAAGATGAAGTGTGGTGTGAAGTTATACCAATGGATGCGGCTCACATTCTATTAGGGCATCCTTGGTATTTTGATAGGAAAACAAAAAATGACGGGTTCTAAAACACTTACAGCTTTAAGAAGTATGGTGTGAACATTACTTTAGTTCCTTTTGATTCTCATCAGGCACAGGCAGAGGGTTCTAATTTGTTTATGAAAAAGACTGATTTTGAGGGACTTGTGAAAACTAGTCCCTATGTCTTTACTCTTGTGGTTGTAGAAGAAAATAAGATTATCAGTGAAGCTCCTTTGCCAATTCAGCCATTGCTTAAGGAGTTTGCTAATGTGATTCTTGATGACATACCCCCTGGATTATCGGCTATGAGAGACATTAAACATTGCATAGATTTTATTCGAAGTTTAGCTATCTCGAACAGACCAGCTTATCGGATGAATCCGAAGGAGTTTGCAGAGCTTCAAAGATAAGTGACTGAGTTGTTAGAGAAAGAGTTGATTCGGGAGAGTATGAGTCCATGTGAAGTACCTGCCTTGTTGGTACCTAAACATGGGGGGACTTTTTGGATGTGTATTAATACTAGAGCTGTGAACAAGATAACGATCAAGTATCATTTTCCTATTCCATGATCGGATGATCTTCTTGACCAGCTACATGGTTTTACCATTTTTTTCTAAGACTGATTTGAGGAGTGGATATCATCATATTCGGATGCGACCTGTAGATGAATGAAAGACAACTTTCAAACCTCAAGATGGACTGTATGAGTGGATGGTTATGCCCTTCGGACTGTCTAATACACCGAGTACATTCACGTGGATTATGAATTAGGTTTTTAAACCTTTTATTGGTCACTTTGTTGTCGTTTACTTTGATGATATTTTGATATATAACAGCAGTCTCGAGCAGAATTTGTCTTATCTTCGGCTAATATTTTTTGTTTTACGGGCTCAGAAATTATATGCTAATGGGAAAAAGTGTCACTTCCTTGTGACTGAAGTAACTTTCTTGGGGTATATTGTTACTGGTAGCGGCATAAAAATAGACCCAGCAAAAGTTGAGGCGATTATTTAGCTGTCCCAACACCTTCCACTATTCATGACCATACGGCAGTTTTCAACGGTATAGCACGACTTTCTACCGAGCGTTTATTCAGAATTTTAGTTCTATAATCGCGCCCTTAACTGAATATATGAAGGGTGGTCGATTCACATGGACAAGTGAGGCTGCCAAGGCTTTTAACATTCTAAAGGCTAAGGTAACCGAGGCTCCTGTTTTTGCATTCCTTAATTTTGATGATGTTTTCCAAGTTGAGTGTGATGCCTCTAGATTGGGCATTGGTGGTGTTCTAAGTCAAAATCAACGGCCAATTGCTTTCTTTAGTGAAATATTGAATGATACGAGACGCAAGTATTCCACTTATGATAAGGAATTTTATGCTATTGTTCATACTTTGGATACTTGGCGACATTATTTACTTTCTAATGAATTTGTCCTGTTTTCTGATCATGAGGCTTTGAAATTTATTAATGGGCAACATAAGCTGAAGCCTCACCATGCTAAGTGGGTGGAATTTATTCAGGCTTTTTCATTCGGTATTCGACATAAGGTTGGGTCGGATAATCAGGTTGCGAATGCGCACAATTGTCGTCATTCGTTAATTACCACTATGCAGATTCGAGTGCAAGGTTTTGATTCGTTTTGTGGGCTTTATTGCGATGACCCTGATTTTAGGGAGATATGGAGTAAATGTGATTATGGTCCTTTTTGGCAATTTTCCAAACTGGATGGTTATTTGTTTAAAGGTACGCAGTTATGTATTCCTCTTTGTTCTTTGCGTGAAGCTATTATTTTAAAGGGTCATGCAGGTGGATTAGCGGGTCACTTTGGGCGTGATAAGACCTTGGCCCTACTTCGTGAATAGTTTTATTGGCCTAAGATGGAACATGATGTCAACAGGATTCTTGAGAGGTGTAGTACATACCACGTTGCCAAAACTCATAGTAGTAATGCAGGTTTGTATACTCCTTTGTCTGTTCCTGTTGCTCCATGGGAAGATGTCAGTTTGGATTTTGTTTTAGGTTTGCCTCGTACTCAGCGAGCTAAAGATTCTATTATGGTAGATGTAGATCGATTTTCAAAGATGGCTCACTTTTTACCTTGTTCGAAAACGTTTGATGCTAGTCAAGTAGCGAGATTGTATTTTGAAGAAAATGTGAAGTTGCATGGTGTTCTTAAAACGCTTACTTCTGATCGAGATGTCAAGTTTGTAAGTTATTTCTGGCGTACTTTGTGGACTCGTTTGGGGTCTAAGTTACAGTTCAGTAGTTCCCATCATCCTCAAATTGATGGGCAGACTAAAGTTGTCAATCGGCGCTTAGGAGAAGTTTAATTATGGACAATGCCAAATAGTGGGATCTTATTCTTCCACAAGCTGAATTTGCCTATAACAGGTCGGTTAATCGCACCCAGGTAAGAGTCCTTTTGAAGTTGTGTATGGACGGAATCCGATTACTCCTATGGATTTAGTCCCTGTTCCAGAGGTGGGTCAGTTTAGTAAGGAAAGGGTTGATCAGTCTGAGCAGATTAAAGAGTTGCATAGGTCGGTTCAAGAACAGATTATTCGGCATAATAAACAATACAAGGAACATGCAGATAAGCGTAGAAAACAAGTTTTGTATCGGGAAGGTTATGGATGTTGAAATGAGAAGATTTGGTGGTAATTAGTTTGGGAATAGAGAATGTGTTGGGTTGGTTTAATTGAATTTGTGGTGAGGTGGAGGAATATTAGATTTGTAGTTTTAAGGATGTTTTGAATAATTTATTAGGTTAAGTTTGTATAAGAATACATGTAAGCCTATGATTTATACCTGTTCCATTACAAGGTGGTCATTAGTAAAAAGGTTGATCATCGAGCAATTAAAGAGTTGCATAGTCGTTCAAGAACAGATTATTCGGCATAATAAACAATACAAGGAACATGCAGATAAGCGTAGAAAACAAGTTTTGTATCGGGAAGGTGATCTAGTTTGGATTCATCTTCGTAAGGAGCATTTTCTAGCAGGGCGTTTTCGGAAGTTGAAACCGCGAGGAGATGGTCCTTTTCGTGTTCTTAAAAAGTTCCACGACAACGCGTACAAGATCGAGCTTCCTGATCATTATAATGTTTTTGCCACTTTTAATGTTGTAGATTTGTCACCATAAAAAGGAGATAGTGATGATGAGCTAGACTCGGGGTTGATTCTTTTCCAAGAAGGGGAGGATGATGCAGATACGGTAAATAAGCGAGTCAACATGGCAAATACGCTTGGCACTTATTTTGCGGCAACAAATTTCTGTGGCGGATTGGGCTGAAATTCGCATGGTCACTCGAAAATGGCCCAACGGTCAAGACTCACAGACTTGCCATGAGCCCTCTTAGTTTTAGGCCTTTCAGGTCGTTTGGGCCCTCAAAATTGCGTTTTAGGCCTTTTGGGTCATTTGGTCCCTCAATTATGTTTTGCATGTGATTTTGTTTCCTTATTATTTAGAACTTATCCTCCTTTACAAGGACGATTTTAGGGTTGTCTTTAGACAGCCTTTGAGAAACCTATGATTTATTAAATAAGAGAATTTCTCGTCTTGAGAATTTCATATTAGTTCTTGTGTTTGTGTGGCTTGTTTTTATATTCGATCTGCATTATTTGGCATCATAGCCTTTAGGTGATCATGTACACCCATGGCAGAAAGAAAAATGAGGCAGAACCAACACCTTTTGCTTGTGATCCTCGTGATGTAGAGACGATTGAAAGGTTGCAACAGCGGATCCAAGAACTCAAGCTCCAGCAATTACAGCCGAACTCGCTGACAAAAGAGGCAGAAACTAAGCCCAACGTCTGGGACGACCAGCCAGTAGACGTTAATCCTTTTGATGGAAGAAAACATAGGTATGTTAATCGTCTTTATCAACCTCGTCGTAATGAGCATGCTGTAGATCACGATGATAGATATCACGATGATCCTATTCGCAGTCTGGGATTGAAGATTGAGATCCCTGACTTTACGGGTAAGGTTCATCCGGATGATTTTATTGACTGGTTGAGTACGGTTGAACGGGTGTTTGATGTGCAGGATATCCCTGAAAAGCTAAAAGTGAAACTCGTGGCCATTAAGCTTCGACAACATGCTTCGTTATGGTGGGATCATGTTAATAAGAGGCGACAAATTAAAAAGAAATCAAAGGTTGAGACTTGGGAAAAGATGAAGAAACCTGATGAAGGCTATCAATAGGCTTTTTTTGACTATCATAATCTATCCCAACAAAACATGACTGTGGAAGAGGTTATCAATGAGTTCGATAAGCTTCGTATGAGGTGTGATGTAGACGAAGAAGAAGAGCAGGTTGTCGCACGGTTTTTAGGAGTCCTTAAGCCTGAGATTGTTGTTATTGTAAGTCTTCAACCTTATTGGACCTATATGGATGTTTGTAAGTTAGCTTTAAAGATTGAAAAATAGATTAATGCAAAGAGTAATGGTTCTAATAGTCGTTTCACTAGTCGTTACACCCCACCTACCAAAACTGCTCCCTCTACAGCACCTAAAATAGCACCTAAAATAGCACCTAAAGCCACCACCCTTACAACATCGGCTGTAGGTACTACTAGAGAACGCGTTGACACTACCCCTTATTTTTACAAGTGTAGTAGGCTTGGGCATTATGCATGTGACTGTCCGAATCCAAAAACACTAGCCTTCGTAACTGATGATGCAGACCCGATTTATGATACCGATGCTTAACTTGAAGTAGATGAACCAGGTGATGAATTGGTATATCCTGATCGTGGAGAGGCGTTGGTTATTCAAAGAGTCCTAAATGTGGCTATTTCAAAATCTGTTGATGATA
This sequence comes from Tanacetum coccineum, assembly GCA_026074375.1. Lineage (NCBI taxonomy): Eukaryota > Viridiplantae > Streptophyta > Magnoliopsida > Asterales > Asteraceae > Tanacetum > Tanacetum coccineum. The sequence goes on along the minus strand of BQNB010143192.1, from coordinate 1,970 downwards.
CTTCGTGGCTTCGTAACAACATTTTTAGAACCAAGTGTACTTCTAAGGGGAAAATTTGTGATATGATTATAGATGGGGGCAGTTGCGAGAATGTGGTTTCTACATATATGGTTGAGAAGTTGGGAATGAAAACGGAAGACCAACCTGAACCGTACTAGTTAACTTGGTTAAAAAAGGGAAATATTGTTAAAGTCAATAAACGTTGTCTTTTGAAGTTTTCTATTGGTAAGAAGTATAAAGATGAAGTGTGGTATGAAGTTATACCAATGGATGCGGCTCACATTCTATTAGGGCGTCCTTGGCAGTTTGATAGGAAAATAAAACACGACAGGTTCCAAAACATATACATCTTTAAGAAGGATGATGTGAACATTACTTTAGTTCCTTTTGATTCTCGTCAGACACAGGCAGAGGGTTCTAATTTGTTTATGAAGAAGACTGATTTTGAGGGACTTGTGAAAACCAGTCCCTATGTGTTTACTTTTGTGGTTGTAGAAGAAAACGAGATTATCAGTGAAGCTCCTTTGCCAGTTCAGCCATTGCATAAGGAATTTGCTGATGTGATTCTTGAAGACATACCTCCTGGATTACCGAATATGAGAGACATTTAGCATTGCATACATTTTATTCCAGGTTCTGCTATCCCAAATAGACCAGCTTATCAGATGAATCCGAAGGAATTTGCAAAGCTTCAGAGACAAGTGACTAAGTTGTTAGAGAAAGGGTTGATTCAGGAGAGTATGAGTCTGTGTGCAGGGTACCTGCCTTGTTAGTACCTAAACATGGGGGGACTTTTTGGATGTGTATTGATAGTAGATCTGTAAACAAGATAACAATCAAGTATCGTTTTCCTATTCCACGATTGGATGATCTTCTTGACCAGCTACATGATTGCACTATTTTTTTCTAAGATTGATTTGAGGAGTGGATATCATCAAATTCGGATGCGACCTGGAGATGAATGGAAGACAGCTTTTAAAACTCGAGATGGACTGTACGAGTAGATGGTTATGCCCTTCGGACTGTCTAATGCGTCGAGTACATTCATGCGCCTTATGAATCAGGTTTTTAAACCTTTTATTGGTCACTTTGTTGTCATTTACTTTGATGATTTTTTGATATATAGGAGCAGTCTTGAGCAACATTTGTCCCATCTTTGGCAAATATTTACTGTTTTACGGGCTTAGAAATTATATGCTAATGGGAAAAGGTGGCACTTCCTTATGACTGAAGTGACTTTCTTGGGGTATATTGGTACTGGTAGCGGTATAAAAATGGACCCAGCAAAAGTTGAGGCAATTATTAGCTGGCCAACACCTTCCACTATTCATGACATTCATAGTTTTCACAGGTTAGCATCTTTCTACCAACGTTTTATCTGGAATTTTAGTTCTATAATTGAGCCCTTAACTGAATGTATGATGGGTGGTCGATTCACGTAGACAAGTGAGGCTGCCAAGGCTTTTAACAGGCTAAGGTAAATGAGGCTCCTATTTTGGCATTGCCTAATTTTGATGAAGTTTTCCAGGTTGAGTGTGGTGCCTCTGGAGTGGGCATTGGTGGTGTTCTAAGTCAAAATCAGCGATCAACTGCTTTCTTTAGTGAAAAACTGAATGATGCGAGACATAAGTATTCCACTTATGATAAGGAATTTTATGCTATTGTTCGTACTTTGGATACTTGGTGACATTATTTACTTTCTAATGAATTTGTCCTGTTTTCCGATCATGAGGCTTTGAAATTTATTAATGGGCAACATAAGCTGAAGCCTCGCCATGCTAAGTGGGTGGAATTTAATTAGGCTTTTTTATTCATTCTTCGACAAAAGGTTGGGTCGAATAATCAGGTTGCGAATGTGCTCAGTCGTCATCATTCGTTAATTACCACTATTTTAGAGGGTCATGTCGGTGGATTATCGGGTCACTTTTGGCATGATAAGACCTTGACCCTACTTAGTTAACATATCTATT
>BQNB010143190.1:0-17025 GCA_026074375.1 Tanacetum coccineum | reverse complement strand
TTTTAAGCATTATTTCTATCAACATTATCTTATAAAAAATTCCGAAATGATGTAATTATTTTTATTGTATAAAAGATTCTAACTGTTCACTAACAGACTATCTCATGCTCATACGAGAATAGGTATTGTTGTTCTTGTACAAGCTTACTATCTTGTGATTTTACGGGTCTTGTATCAAATCAATCTACAATATATGTATTTTCAACTCATTTATTATTGCCTATAAAATTAAACACCACAACAATTCTAATATTGCAGAAAATAACTAGTAAAATGTAACACCCCCAAATTCGGATAGCAGCGGAAGGCAACCGAGGGTGCTACTTCATAGCACATAGTACAAGTTATAGAAAATGACCTCTAAATGAGACGTTTTGAAAAATTACACATTCAATATATATTAAAACATCAGAGTTCATAAAAGAGAGGTCCTAACAGTTTAAACATTACATAACATTTTTAGAAGAAAGTTTTATCGAATGGTAATAATATGCAGAGTCTTTAAAATATGTAGTGCGACTTCCTTCTAAGACAACACCTTAAGGACCTGAGATAAACATGCTAAAAATGTCAAAAAATAATGTTGAGTGAATTCATAGGTTTTATAAGTAAAGCAATGTTTAAGTAAATCAAGTAATGTTATAGAAATCAAGTATAGTGCTCAACGAGCAGTTTAGTGGATCACAAGATTTCAAGTAATAGTTGACTATTGAAACACATTCAAAAGTCAAAAGCAAGTATTATTACACTAAGCTCATAACACCTGAACGTTAACGTAATGACAAATCCCAATGTGTTAGATGTGTGCCCCGAAGTTGGATGTTCTGCCAAACATCTAAGTATTACCCCATATGTTAAATGTGTCCGTTTGACATGGTATTAGTTGTTGCATACCCGGACAGTGATTGTCAGTCCCAATAGATCTATTCACAGCATTCGCGTTTACTTCATAAAAAGTAATTAACGGTTCATGATATAGGAGACTTAATGGTAGAAGTGGTACTTAGGCAATAATATATCAGGAAAAGCATACAGTTTAAACACTTGCGTCCATAAGTATAAAGTTAAGTAAGGTAGCATGTATCTCCCCCAAATAGTTTGTAAAACATTTAAATGAGTAAAAGAGGGGTTATGAACTCACCTTTAAGCAATGCGATAAAAATATCGAGATATAAACATCGAGAGACCGAGTAAAACTAGAAAAGCAACCTAAAAATAAAGACACGACTTAGGATTTATAAATATTACACAAATAAATATAAATAAGTTTTTATAAAGTCTTTTTATAAATTTAGCATTGTACCTAAAGTTTGAAATTTTTAATAAAATCATGAGTATGAATAAATTAAAAGAAACACTTTTTATAAAACTCCCTTTTTGTGCAGAATTTCTGCAACCCACTGCAATATTCTTATTTTGACCCATTTAAACTTACATTCATGACCTGGAATATTTTTTTCCTAGAAAATAGACTATTTCTCCTTTCTGGAATATAAGGCACATCTTCAACGGAGCTACGGTTATTTTTTTATGATTTTTCAAAGTCGTTGCAGATTTCTGCACACTATGCTGTCCTAATTTGAGTCATTACCAAAACGACCTAAAACTCATTCTAAGCTATCCCAATCTTCAACAAACTTATATCTTAGCTTATTTAACATGTCTAAATGATTACTCTTCAGGCCTTAAGCCAAATTTTCTTATTTAGATGCTAATTTAAGCTCTAGCCAAACACCTCTTTAATTAACATAAATTTTAATAACTTCTAATCATCACATGAATTCTTTACCTAATAATGTTTTAGAAAGTTTTTAACGTATGTATAAAATATATAGGTGTTACTACCATATTCGCTAAGGATTTTATAGCTCAAACGGACCAAAAACGCTCGAAAACCCATTTTCATGCATTTTCCTGTTCCAAAAAGCTCACTTTTTACGCATAAAAATTCCCAAATTTAATTCGTTTTTAAATGAGCGTATCTCCTTCGTTATAATGATTCACGGTTCTACCGAAAGTTATGTTTGTAGAAAAAATCATAATCTACAAGTTTTCTTTTAAAAAATTTAGCCGAATCGGATTCGAAATGGGTCAAAACAGTGAAAATACAAACGGATCAGATTCTGTCCAAAACACTTTTGCCGAAAAGTTTAACCAAACTTCATTTGACCATATCTTACTCGTTTCAAGTCTGATTTTAGCGTTCTTTATATACGCGCGAAGGTATAAACATGTACTAACATAATTTTAAGGTTTTAGCTTCTCAAAACATTTTTTAAGGACCCATTATGCCTCGTGATAATTCTGGACACCAACCCATTTTTACCAAAATCTAACCAAAATCAACCACAACTTTAACAATACCCTTTAATCTATCATAACTGTTTCATCAATGTTACAATCAACATAACAACTTGATTATTAGCTTAATTCTAACATAACATGATTATCTAAACTATGTTTTAATCATAATTCAAGACTAGGGTTCAATAGAACCTCAATTAGACACAAATCCCCAATTAGCATAAACCCTTGATTAAACATTACATAAATTAGAGAATAATTACTTACTCACCTTGATTGGGGAATGGATTTCTAACATCATAAGACTTGAAAGAGCACACCAAATCATACATACATGTTCTTGATAAATTTATTGACATGATCGTGTGAATTGTTCTAGCCTAGAGGATAACTATGTTCTTGTCCCTCCTAATTTCCTTGATATAAGATGTTATGGGACAACACACATATACACGCGTTTTCTTATGGTAAATTTATGGACTTTTAAGTCCATTAAGCAACAAGGGTAAATTGATAATTTTTGCCCATAATGAGTATTTTACACCATTAGTCCCTATCGTTAAGTCCTTTGCATCGACAGTCCTTTTTGTTAACTGTTTTCTCCAAATGGTCTTTATTTTTATAAAATACGAACATATAATGTATATATGTAGAATAATAAAAATACAGAGCATTGAGACTAATATTTAGTCTAGAGTCGGGTTCACGTTTAATGTACGTTTCACTACGTACGGGGGATAACCTATCCAGCTAACCGTAAAAGTAAATTTTATGTAAAATTAAAATAAATAGTGAAAAAACATAAAATTAAATAATGACTTGAAAATTACGGATTGTTATAGTCTCCCCCCGTTAAGGGAACTTTGTCCTCAGAGTGCAATTAGTGCCGTCAGTTGGCGGAGTGTTCGGGAAGAGGTGAGGGTACTTACTTCGGAATTGGTCTTCACGCTCCCATGTGAATTCAGGTCCTCGTCAATAGTTCCAACGAACTTTGACGATAGGGATACGGCTCTGCTTTAGTTTCTCGACCTCACGGTCTAAAATCTCTATAGGTTCCTCGATAAAGTGTAGCTTGTTGTCGAATCGAATTTCATCTAGTAGAATGACAAGGTTTTCATCAGATAAACATTTCTTCAGGTTTAAGACATGAAAGGTGTTATGGATTCCACTGAGTTCTAGTTTGTATAGTTCGCTTGCTCTAGTGATTGTACACCTTGTACCGTATATGTAGTGTCTCCAATTCTTCAGTGCAAGGGCTAAAGCTCCTATCTTCAAATTATGCGTCAAAACATGTTCGAGGGTGTAGTAAAATAATTAAACAAGGTAGCAAATGAATATTGAATAAATAATAGTCAACAAATAAAATGTCTGCAATGTGTGTGTAAGTACGGATAAAATGTTATGAAAATCCTTAATGAAAGGATTAAATATCTGTATTGATGAGAAGGCAAACGAAAACGAAGAATTAATATGTCATACCGATGATCAAAGGAGCATATATCAAGTAATAATACATATCAAGATCGAAAAATGAATTTGTACCGATAATCAATGTGAAGTGAGGGATCAAATAAATTACTAATCTTCAAAGGAAGTGAATGCCAATGCAAAGAGGTTGTGTTGAATTTGATATTTCAGGATTTAGAGAATCCTAAAGGAGCGATTAAATATTTTTATGAACTAAGAAACAAACGACCAACAATCAATGCAACGAAAGAATCAATAGATTATAAAAAGAATGGTCAAAGCATCACAAGGAAAATCAATGAAAGTTGGTATATGCTTAAATACACATACCTTTTACCAAATAAAACGAGCTAAAAAGACCAATAATGACCAATAAATACAGAAAAATGTATTGTATTCGTTTGTATTGTGAATTATGTCTTGCAGGTAACGGATATTGCACAAAAGGACAAAAACGAAGCAAAACGGACAAAACTGAGCACGGGAATGGAAAGGGTACGAAAAACCAAAGCCGAAGGCGTATACATTTTTAATGGGCCAACCTGTACCCATTTTAATGGGTCGAGTCAACCCATTAAGAGTTATACTTATAAACCCTTAACCTATTATGAGTCCATTAATCATAAATCCAACCTTGGCCCATTTATAAAACAAAAAGCCCAAACCATATAACCTGGTCCTAGTCAACGCAGGAGAAACCAGGTCAAAAATACACACAATCACTGTACATCTTTTACCCTATTTCTTTCCCTCCCATATTCACATAAAACTCACGCAGGGTAAATCCCTAAGACCTCTCACCACCACACACCCATGCTTCTGAAAGTCTGCCATGTCTGACACACCTAACAGTACTATGGCCACGCTGCATTCCCTATCATACATTGGCTATTTAGGAAGTCGGCACATGATCTAACGGCTTAAAGATGGATGACTTATGAGGAGGGGTGATTGATAGGGCCATAGATTAGAGATTGTGACGCGTTGGAAGGGCTAGAGGTTTCTCCTCTCACTATAACAAGGAGACCTCACAACACAGATGAAGGGTGTGTAGAATTTCAAAGCGATTTTAGCTTAGTAGTATTTTAGCTTATTGTAGTCGTTTTTAGCTTATGTTCTTTAAATTGATGTATTTTCCTTTTTAAAAGCTTGTAACTCATTTTGATTATCAATAAAATTCAGTTGTTGTTTAATACATGTTTTTACTTATTGCACTTATGGTTTGAATAAGCTCAGTTTTAATCAAAATAATCTCTATAAGCTCTTAATAACTACTTAAGCTAGCTTATCACTCAGTTAAGCCTCAAAAGCTTAACTGAGTTTGTCAATCACTTAAATTCCTCCCCTACATTACCTCAACTTAATGGATGATAAGACAATTATGGATGGGCTTATGGACCTCACCAGCTTATCTTTGATAAGCTGGAGCTTATAGATCTAAGCTTGTAAAAGCTAATTTGATCCATGTTTGGCTGGGATCAAGGTACACTTCAATATAACTCTTATTTAGCTTAATTCTGTTTGTTTATTGTTTTCCTTATTTGTGCTGCTTATTAATGCTTATTAGTGTTTATCTTATTGTTTTATTGCTTATTATTGTTTTATTTAATGTTTATAAGTCATTAGATCGTAATTGTTATTAAACTATTAAAAAATCCAAATTATTTGTCTTATCATGTTAGCTTATTACAAGGTTCTTTATTGTGGTAACTTTGCTTAATTAAGCTTGATATCATAAGATCTTAGTCTGGTTTAAGTTATTATAACTTACATTAAACTGCCATAAGCTAAATTATGATTTTCAAGTTTATTAAGGGGTGTTTGGCACAAGCAGTACTAACCAAAGTTAGTACTGCTTGATTGTCTTATAACCCTTAAGACAAGTTTGAATAGATCAAATTAAGCTCATAAGTCAGTTCTTATAAGTTTTTGAAGGTTAAAATCATTTTCTAAGGTTTTATATATCTTAGTTTAAAAAGGTGAGTTTAAACCTTGTCATACTAGTTCATTTGATCTGATTTTGAATAAGTATTGTTTTGTGTGAAATTCATGCCTATATTTGATTCAAAATGCAGTAGGATTGAGATAATGTAAGTGTGCAATTGTCCTTTGTCTAAAATCAATTTCTGTCATAGTTCTCAAAGTGTATTTTCAAAGTTTCAGTTGCTAGTTTTCTATTAAAAAGTTAGATAAGTTTAAGCTTGATTTGAGATCTGAAATTGATGGAATAAGTACACTAGGGTTCAAACTTAACCTGTTTCATCTTATTTTTACATTTAGTTTTAATTTAGTAGCTTAAATCTTGGGCTGCATTTTGCTATTTTCAAACAAAAAAATCCAAAAAAGAGTCTAGTTGTTAATCTGTCAGTTTTTAAGTCTTATTTTCTAGCTTATTTCTAGGTCAAATTTTCTAAAATTTATTTTTATGTGTTCTTTAGAAGCTAAACTCAATCTGTTTTTGGTCTAAACCTTATTACAAGTGCTTATTAGGTCTTAATTCTAGCTCAAAGTTGAGCAATTTTTCTATTAAAACTACTAGATAAGTCACATTGTGCTTTTTAGTTTTTAAGAGCTTTTAAGCTCATTCTAATAGTCAAATCCTTGTCACAATTACTTATTAGGTTTAGTTTAGGGTCTACTATTAGCTTATTTGATTTCTATTTGCTTATTAAGTTTTAAAAATCAAACTAGTTTAAGCTAAAAGTTATATAAGCTAAAAGGGTTAAATTGTCACCTTAAAGCTAGATTTTCCTAGCTTATTATTGGTTTTCATAAAAAGTCCCTTTTCAAAAAGTGCTTATTTTAGTGGTTAGAAGCTTTTTTAAAAAGAAGTTTTCAAAAATAAAAACATTGGGAGTATAGGGAAGCCCCAGGCTCGAACCTAGGACCTCTACCTTAACCCCCAACGTTTTAACACCAACACCTGCTACCACACTGCCCTTGGGACTTTTTCATACATGTTTTGCAAAATTAATTACTTAGAGTCACTTTAGTGTTTTGCTTAAACGAGCTTATTTGCTTATTCTTTCAGCAGGTTTTCTAGTTTTCAATTTTCTTAGGAACAGCATAGTCTTAAGTACTTTTCATAATTTTTCTAGATTTTTATAAATTAGTTTAGTATTTTTAATTAATTTTCTAGAATAAAATAGTTTTTAATTCATAATAAATAAAATAAATGTCAAAAAAATATAATTCTTTTTTCTAAAATTATTTTTAGTCATTTAGGATTTATAAAAAATGAAAAAACATTTTTAGGGTTAGATTTTGATAATTAGGGTGTTAAGTCGCGTTTTTTTAGGATTTTCGTTCACGTTTTTACGTCAAATTTTAACTGCTTTAATTGTTGCTTGCCTTTACATGTTTTTGCATTTATATTTGTAGAAATAGGATCCAATTCAAATCTTTGAAATTATTCATACACGCGATCACAAACTTAACCGGTTCTCAATTCACACCTCGTCGGGATACGACTCGGGAAGGTTTTGAATTTTACTCTGTATAAAAGTAATATTCTAGAATCCTCTCGGAATACTTATTACTATACTATTATTGCTATTGGGTATTTAGAATATATATTTAAGTATATATAGGCTAAGTAACTAAGTATCAATTTTTGGCGCCGCTGCCGAGGAGGTGTGTATCGAATATCGTGTTGAAGCTTAAAGATTAGTGTTTTGAAGACCCTTCCTCGTGAAGTCATCATTTTATTTTCTTTTATATAAAACATTAAAAAAATACAAAAATATTTTATTTTTCTCAATTTATTTTCGTAGATTTATTAGAAAAATCAAAAAAATACTTTTCCTAAAGTATTTCAAAAAACCAAAAAAATTGAAAAACAACAAAAACAACTGTTGTGTCACTTGTGAAATCGGCTCACTTTTAGATCACAAACTTTAAGAGAAGTTTAAAGAGGGTTGATCCTACGAACTTCGACCCGAAAGGAGGGTTTTTAAAATGCTTCGCGCTTACCCGCTCCTCCGCTTCTTTGTGCGTTTTCTAAAGAGCTACCTTACACTTGTTCGATTATCGGTTACAAAAATATTTTTCTTTCTCTTAATTTTGTTTTTAGTGTATGCAAACTCGCTCTTCTTCAAAATTCGTTGGTGAACCTTCTACGAATCCTACTTCTACGAATACGAAACGTCGTAATCGTAGACGTTCAAAACAAAGAGTCGAACCGTTCGCTCTTGAAGAGGTTCTCGTAGTTACGATGGCCGATCAACGTACTATGGCGGAATTACTTTGTGCACCCACCGAGGGTTATGCGGAGGCAATCGTTGTACCACCCATTCCCACTGAGCATTTCGAGCTCAAGCATAGTCTAATCAATCTTGTAACTTCAAAACAATTCTTCGGTTTTGAGAAAGAAGATCCTCATGCTCATATTTGATATTTTAACAAGATTACTTCTACGTTGAAGTACAAAGATGTGCCTGAGACGTCGATTAAGCTTATGCTTTTTCCATTTTCTATCGATGGTCCAACCCGGATTTGGCTCGACAAAGAACCTTCTCGTTCTATTCTCACTTGGGACGATCTTGTTTCCAAGTTTATTAACCATTTCTTTCCTCCCTCAAAAACAACAAATCTCCAGAATGAAATTTCAAATTTTCATCAAAAGTTTGAAGAAACGTTTAGTGAGGCATGGGACCGTTTCAGGGATCTCCTTCGAGCATGCCCACGTCACAGTTTTACCGAATTGCATCAACTCGATACCTTCTACAATGGTTTAAACCCATCCGATCAAGATTCGTTAAATTATGCTGCCGGTGGCAATCTTTTGGAAAGGAGTGCACAAGATGTGTTAAAAATTATTGAAAATAAATCAAAAGTTCGTACTTCAAGAAACAAATCGATTGTTTCTTAAGTGAAAGCAAGTAATGTTGATTCTTCAGAGATAGCCAGTGTCGTAGCCAGTACCGTGACTAGTGCCATGACCGCGATGTTTAAACAACATCAAGTAACCCCATCTCCAGCTTCCGTAAAAGCTGTTGAGGAATCTTGTGTTACTTGTGGCGGTGCTCATTCTTACCGACAGTGTCCTGCCACCGATGGCAACACTTTTTCGGGCTATCAAGACAATATTCAAGGATATGTTTCAGCAGCCGCAGTAAACTATAATCAAGGAAATACCGGATACCGTCCTCAAAATGTAGCTAACCAAATTCGACCACCGGGTTTTGCTCAACCGAATGTGCAAAATAATCAAACCCGGTACAATCAAGGTTACAATCAAAACAGAGGAATTAATCAAGGAAACCCAAATTATCAAGCTCCGATTCATCAACCACAAGTTGTGACGACTAGTGATTTCTCAAACTACATAAAGGCGAATGATGCGGTAATGAAAAACATGCAAACCCAAATGACCTCTTTAACAAATTCTAACATCGAGCTTAAGAACATGTTTGGTCAATTCATGAAAATGAATACCGCTTCTACTTTGGGTTCGGGTTCACTTCCTAGCAACACCGTTGCTAACCCGAGAGGTGATTTGAAAGCAATCACCACCCGAAGTGGCATTTCTTATGAAGGACCCCCAATTCCACCCCCGTCTTCTTCTCTCCCCAAGGTGGTGGAACGGGAACCCGAGGTGACAAAGGATACGGTGCAACCGAGTACCGAAAACATCCAACCTCCGGTAGTCCAAATTCAAGCTCCAATTGATGAGCCCATTGTTGCTCCTAAGCCTAAACCGTCTATAGCTTATCCTTCACGAGCCAACAAACAAAAGCTCTGTGAAAAAGATGATATTCTAGCTTCAAAATTTGTTGAAATCTTTAGGGAATTACATTTTGAGCTTAGTTTCGCGGATGCTCTTCTACATATGCCAAAATTTGCTTCAATGTTTAAAAGTCTCCTTAATAACAAAGAAAAATTGTTTGACTTAGCCAAAACATCGGTGAATGAGAATTGTTCGGCGGTTATCCTAAAAAAGTTGCCCGAAAAACTTGGAGACCCCGGCAAGTTTCTTATACCGTGTGATTTTCAGGGAATGGTTGAATGCTCAGCCTTGGCCGATCTTGGTGCAAGCATCAATCTTATGCCTCTTTCCGTATGGAAAAAGCTTTCTCTTCCCGAACTTACCTCCACTCGAATGACTCTCGAGCTTGCGGACCGATCAATTACTCGACCAAAAGGTGTCGCCGAAGATGTCTTCGTTAAAGTGGGGAAGTTCCATTATCCGGCTGATTTCATAGTCGTTGATTACGATGCCGATCCTCGGGTTCCTCTCATTCTCGGGAGACCTTTTCTAAGGATGGCTCGAGTGTTAATTGATGTTTACGGTGAAGAAATAACTCTTTAATTTAATGATGAAGCCATAACTTTTAAAGTTGGTCAAACTTTGAGATACTCCTACAATAATTCGGAATCGGATAATCGAATCGATGTCATCGACGTTTCATGCGAGGAGTATGCTCAAGAAGTTCTCAGATTTTTAGTTAGTTCTACGAGTGGCAATCCCACTCCGTATTTAGATCCTATCCTTTCTACTTCTTTCCCCTCTCTCACTCCTTTTGAAGGAGGTGACTTTATTTTGGAAGAAATCGAAGCATGTCTTACAAATGAATCAATTCCACCAGGAATTGATGATGCCGACTTTGATCCGGAGGGAGATATTCGTCTACTTGAAGAATTATTAAATAACGATCCATCATCTCCTCTCCCTCCGAAAGAACTTCATTTTGAGGAAATTAAAACGATTAAATCTTCTATTGATGATCCTCCGGAGCTCGAGCTCAAGGATTTACCGTCTCATCTTGAATACGCGTTTTTAGAAGGAACCGATAAGTTACCCGTTATAATTTCTAAAGAGTTAAAAGATGAAGAAAAGGCCGCCCTTTTAAAGGTTCTTAAATCACACAAACGGGCCATCGCATGGAAATTTTTTGACATAAAGGGTATCGACCCTAGTTTTTGTACTCATAAGATCTTAATGGAAGATGATTTCAAACCGGCGGTTCAACATCAAAGAAGAGTAAATCCGAAAATTCATGAGGTTATCAAAAAGGAAGTTATCAAACTCCTTGATGCCGGATTGATTTACCCTATCTCGATAGTCCGTGGGTGAGCCCCATTTATTGTGTGCCTAAGAAGGGTGGTATGACCGTTGTTGAAAATGAAGATAATGAGTTGATTCCTATGAGACTAGTTACAAGATGGCGTGTTTGTATAGATTATCGTAAGCTTAATGATGCGACTCGTAAAGATCATTTCCCGTTGCCTTTTATGGACGAAATGCTCGAACGACTCGCGGGAAATGAATACTATTGTTTTCTAGATGGTTTTTCCGGATATTTTCAAATACCTATTGACCCGAAAGACCAAGATAAGACCACCTTCACTTGCCCTTATGGGACGTTTGGCTACTGACGTATGCCTTTTGGTTTATGTATGCTCCAGGCACGTTCCAAAGGTGCATGATGGCCATTTTCCACGATATGATCGAGGAATCAATGGAGGTCTTCATGGACGATTTCTCGGTCTTCAGGGATTCTTTCTCGTCATGCCTCTCCCATTTAGACAAAATGCTCAAACGGTGCGAAGACACTAATTTAGTTCTAAATTGGGAGAAATGCCATTTTATGGTAAAAGAAGGCATTGTTTTAGGACATAAAAATTCAAAGTCCGGGATTGATGTCGACAAAGCTAAAGTTGATGTTATAGCTAAACTCCCTCATCCGACTTCCGTCAAAGGTGTTAGAAGTTTTTTAGGTCACGCCGGGTTCTATCGTCGATTTATCCAAGATTTTTCTAAAATTGCCCGGCTGATGACCCATCTTCTTGAAAAAGAAACCCTGTTTGTTTTCTTAAAAGAATGTATTGAAGCGTTTAATATACTTAAGAAAAAGTTAACCGAAGCCCCGATTTTAGTTGCCCCCGATTGGGACCTACCATTTGAAATTATGTGCGACGCTAGTGATTATGCGGTAGGTGCAGTCTTGGGGCAATGAAAGACCAAACATTTTCAGCCTATACACTATGCTAGTAAGACCATGACAGATGCTCAAGCACATTACACGACTACGGAAAAAGAATTATTAGCCGTTGTGTATGCTTTCGAGAAATTCCGGCCTTACTTAGTCTTATCGAAGACCATAGTGTATACGGACCATTCGGCTCTAAAGTATCTTCTTGCTAAGCAAGATGCTAAGCCGAGATTGCTCCGGTGGATTCTCCTACTCCAAGAATTCGATGTTATTATTCGTGATAAAAAAGGAGCGGAGAATCTCGTGGCCGACCACTTATCAAGACTAGAAAATCCCCATCAAAGTGATCTCGAGAAAAAGGAAATTACGGAAACATTTCCTCTCGAGACACTTGGGATGGCTACATTTCGTGGTGATTCGAGTACCCCATGGTTTGCCGACATTGCAAATTACCATGCGGGGAATTTTATTGTGAAAGGGATGTCGTCCCAACAAAAGAATAAATTCTTTAAAGACGTTAAGCATTATTTTTGGGACGACCCCTACTTGTTTAAGATTTTTGCGGATCAAGTGATCCGACGATGTGTTTATGGCCAAGAAGCTGTTGATATCCTCACAGCTTGCCATAATGGTCCCACCGGAGGACATCAAGGTGCCAACTACACCGCCAAGAATGTTTTTGACTCAGGATTCTTTTGGCCTACCATTTACCGTGATGCCCATGACTTGGTCACATGCTGTGACGCTTGTCAACGTCAGGGAAAAATCTCGCAACGTGATGAAATGCCTCAAAATGCGATTCAAGTTTGCAAGATCTTTGACGTGTGGAGTATCGATTTCATGGGCCCGTTCCCGTCTTCACGAGGGAACAAATATATACTCGTGGCTATCGATTACTTGTCAAAATGGGTTAAAGCGAAAGCGCTCCCCACTAATGATGCCCGAGTTGTTTGCAAAATTTTAAAATCTCTCTTCGCCCGATTTAGGACCCCTCATGCTATCATTAGTGATCGCGGTACCCATTTTTTCAATGACCAGTTCGCAAAGGTCATGCTTAAATACGGAGTTACTCACTGTCTCTCCACCGCGTATCACCCATAAACAAGTGGGCAAGTTGAGGTTTCAAATCGTGGTTTGAAACGTATTCTGGAAAGGACTGTAGGCGAACACCGTGCTTCGTGGTCATAAGTTAGATGATGCATTATGGGCTCCGTACCTCGCTTTCAAAACAAACCCTTTAGGTGCAACTCCTTATAATCTCGTGTTCGTATTATAAGGCTTTTGCCATATTCTCCTACTGAACTTGAACACAAGGCCTATTGGGCCTTGAAACATTGTAATTTTGACCTTAAGACCGCGGGTGATCACTGAAAAGTTCAAATGAATGAATTAAATGAACTTCGTGATCAGGCCTATGAGAACTCTTTGATCTACAAAGAGAAAACAAAGAGGATCCATGACTCTAAGATCAAGAACCTTCTTTTCAACGTTGGTGATCGAGTTCTTCTCTTCAATTCTCGATTAAAGATTTTCTCAAGAAAGCTTAAAACCCGTTGGACTAGACCATTCACCGTTGCTTAAGTTTTTCCTTATGGCGCCGTCGAGTTATCTCAAACTGACGGACCAAATTTTAAGGTGAATGGTCATAGACTTAAGCATTATTTTGGAGGGGACATACCACTGATGGTTGTCCTAGATCTCTAAACTTTCCCTACGGACCACTAAATTCGGGGATCGAGTCAGGATCATGACTCGGTTAACAAAAACAAGCGCTTCGCGGGTGGCAACCCATGCTTATCCTTAGTATATTAGTATAATAATAATGAGTAAGTGTGATGTGAGGAGGCTCGCCTCTTCCTTTCTTGTATTTCGTGTTTTGTGTTTTATGCCCAGGATTGCCTGGATTTTGAAGACTCTCGTGCTCATGGTTTTGTCCATCATCCACTCGATCTTCAATCCTTCACATGCTTATATATGGGAATCCGATATCCTAGATCTTATTGATTTAACGTTTATCTATTAGCATAATTAATAATAAAGGATTTAGATTTGGTAGAGAACCCTTCTATGTGGAATTCTACCTTGAAATTTTTTTGGGTGACAATCTCACATGTGGACAATGTGTTTGTTCTAGTTTTATGGGGGGGATCTTCGATTCGATTTACTTGCATTGGCTTGTCTTACTGTAAACTCCTATTTTTCACCAAAATAGCAAAATTGCCAAAATTAATATTTTTTTAAGTATTTTAACACAATGTTTTGTCTTTTTAAGGAATAAATTTTGACTTGATCGAGCATGTTGCGCTCTAGCTTGCCCCTTAACTTATATAAATTTAAGCTTTTGCTAGTCTTTTATACAAGAAGCTTTAAAACGCGAATTCTAGCTTGAAAAGAGCCAAGAGTTTGCAAGTTTCCATGATTGTCTTTAAATATGCAAAACTTGTTTTTTTAGACTAAGCATTCGCGGATCTTTTTATTAAAGATTTTAAATTTGTGAAGAACGAGATATGATAGAGTTTTATATAAGTTAGATGCTAAACATAGAGTAGTTGGTTCTCTTTTTAAGGCTAATAGAGGTTAATTGTGGATTTTTGCTCCCATAAGCTTAATAAACGTTATATAATTGTTAATAAATAAAGTTGCTTTAGGTTTTTGCGATTCTTAGTTTAGATCACTTAGTAAAGATTCCTTTTGGTGAAAGTAAGGTACACATCAAGGTTTTGTCAGTGTTGTGGGGAAATAGGCTACTGTCTCTTGCCGGCTCACAACCGATGTGGCAGTTGTTAAAAGACCGCATGACTTGAAATTCGGCTAATAATAATAATAAGTTATGTAATAAATCGAAGCCGAAATAAGACCACTACCTCTTGCCGGCTCACAACCGATGTGGTAGTCGCTTAAAGGGTGGATGTAATATTAATAATAATAAAACTGTGGGCTGATAAAAGTTTACTTCATCTTGCCGGCTCATAACCGATGTTGCAGTCTTCTAAATAAGGCACATAGTAATAATAATCCAAGTCTGATAAAAGTTTGCTGCATCTTGCCGGCTCACAGCCGATGTTGCAGCCTTCTAAAAGGTCGAGGATCATCGAGGTCGAAATAAGACTCCTGGACCATGGTCAGCTCGCATACCTATGTAGCAGTTGTTTAAAGAACCGAGGTTTAATAATGTTTTAATAATAATAATCATAAAGCCAAATTTCGACTCCGGGGTTATCTAAAAAGGATAACCCCTAAATCGTGTGAAATTAAAACCTTAATGTGGACCTTATTCTCACCATATCGTCTCTTTAGGAAAGGATTTCAAACTAATTTTGGTCTAAACCAGGTTTACTTTATATAAATAAGACTTTAATTTATTCGTCACAAATAATGATAATAAAATCTTTAGAGGATTTAGGAAATAAGGGAGCGGAAAGTGGCAATGCTTTCACAATTAGCATTTATGAGTAGTGTTAGCATCTTAACTTGTATTTAACAATGATTTCATTTTTAAGCTTGGTTTGGGGCAGGTGAAAAATCAAGGACGATGAATTTATCCGTTTAGTGTTTCTTGTTCCGTAAAGTTATGTAAATACATAAAAATAGTAAAACGGGGAGCTTTTCAAAACTACTGATTTTTTAATCTCTTTAGATGAACACTTAGCTACTTTTCTAGGTGATTAGTCTAAGGGGGTTGAAATTGTTAGTTTTCTAAGTTTGTGTTTATGACATTGCGTGAGGACACGACAATAGCTTAGTATGGGGGATTTTGGTATGTGCTTAAATACACATACCTTTTACCTAATAAAACGAACTAAAAAGACCAATAATGACCAATAAATGCATTGTATTCGTTTGTATTATGAATTATGTCTTGCAGGTAACGGATATTGCACAAAAGGACAAAAACAAAGCAAAATGGATAAAACCGAGCACGGGAATGGAAAGAGTGTGAAAAGTCGAAGCCGAAGACAAATTTATCTTAAGTCTTAACCAAATCCAATCCCATTAATCCTTTAACCTTAAAATACCCTAAAAATATTACAAAGTTAGTCCTTGAGGACTAACACCATCAGTCCCAAACCAATTGCACCATTAGTCCTTAACCTTAAATAAATATAACTAACACCATCAGTCCACCTTATAACTCCTGTCAAACATAAAAAACACGCCCAAATTAAATTCATTGTTCACCCTTCGTCCCAAATTTTACCATGCACCCTCACTTAACCTGCTCTTACCCTCCCTTCTAGAAGCTAATAACCCTGATACCTCAATTGACACGCTGGTAATCCTAAGACCAATGATTGAAGGATGTGACGTGTGCTAGATCCAAGGGCTCTAATGATTGCATGGGAATCAATCAAGATTGAAGGGACGAGATTTAAGAGAAATGAGCGTCTCAAGGGCCTAGAACCTTCACCTCTTCACTATAAATAGAGGAGGCCTCACACACACACAAGGGGTGTCTATTTTTTCTAGCTTATTATCTTATTTTAGCTTATTATTGTAATCTCTAAAGCTATTTGTTTCAGTTTAATGTAATTCGTCTTTTAAAAGTTTGTAATCGTTTGAATATTAATAAAAGTTTCATTTACTTTTACATTGTTCCTTTAAATTCTGTTTACTCTAAGAAATCTTGTTAAAAATGATTTGTGACATCACCTAATAAGCTCATTAAGCTCTAATAAGCTAACTCATATTTAGCTTAGTTTGTTTTAAACCAAACTAAATAAGTCACTCTTAAAATTTACCTCAACTTATTGGATGAAAAGCCAGACCTGGAAGGGCTTTTAAGACAACACCAGCTTATCATAGATAAGCTGAAGCTTAGTTGATAAGCTCTCTTTGAGCATATTAGCCTTGTTTTGAGCAAAGGCAATTGTAAGTTTCAGTTATCTTATTTCAAGCTTATTTATTGTTTCATAGTTTATTCATTGCTTATTCTGCTTATTAGAGTTTAATTGTGGCTTAATCTGTCTTTAATTTGCTTAATAGATTTAGTTTTAAGCTTTCATAATCCGTTTTATTCAATTACTAAATTTTTCATTATAATCTGTCTAGAATTAGTCTAAATATCTTTTTAAATTAGCTTATTGGCTAGTGCTTGTTTTTCCAAGGATATTGCTTATGTGTCTTTAAGAATCTTAAATCTCCATTTGTTTTCATTAAAATCAGCATTTTTAGGTTCTGTTTTGGCTTTTTAGTAGGATTTTAGGATTTAAAGGGGTGTCTGGATCAGCAGTTTAAAACTGCTAAGTCATCTTTTGGCTAATAAGCCAATTAGTTTTAGCTTAAATTCAGTCTAGTTAGTAGTTATACTCAGTTTTATCAT
>BQNB010143188.1:2624-17025 GCA_026074375.1 Tanacetum coccineum | reverse complement strand
TATATATATATATATATATATATATATGTATATGTATATATATGTATATACATATTATGTATACTAATATATGTATACATATATATGTATACATATGTATGTATACATATGTATGTATACATATATATGTATACATATGTATACATATATATGATATATGTATACATATATAAGTCACGTACGCACGTAATGTAGGCAAGTAAGCAAGTAGTGTGTATGCACATGAAAAAGTTTGATGTGATGCAATGTTTGTGAAAACGGTTATAGTCTAGGTAAAATATGCAACATAGTTCTCTATAAACTTGGCTCTGATACCAATCTGTAACACCCCCAAAATATGTCGCAGCGGGATGTTGACCGAGAGCGTTACTTTATAATACCATTGCACAAGTCATGAGAGAACGACCTCTAAATGTGTCGTTTAAAAAGTAATCTTGTAAAGTTTAGACTCCAATGCACTTCAAGTAAGCCAAGTATCTATATCACCTAAGAAAAACATGCTTAAAAATGTCAACATAAAGTTAGTGAGTTTATAGGTTTAAGTGGATATAAATGTAAAAGCCAAAACTATATAGATAAGCTTACTGTGTTACAAGTCTCACCCATACAAGACTTGCAACGCATAAACTCACATATATAGGTTTTCCTAAAAAATGTATAGACACAAACCATACAGAAAGCGTTTGTTAAAATGTTAAAATCATTTATTTGTAAAGTGTGCATGACCATTTCAATCCTTATAATAGTCATCAAAATGTAAGTATGAATGTTGGACGGCAATTCTTCAAAATTTGTATGATAATTATAATGCGCACAATATCCCAAAATATTTCAAGTATGTATTGCCTAGATGCAACATAAAGAGTGATTACGATTATTCCCCTAAGTTCATGAAACTGCGACGTAGACGTATCATTATGCCACTTTATTCAAGGCACGGTAAAAGTTCATGTGTATATCATGATGGCCCTGAGGCTCCAAGCCAGTCGTGATCCGACATGGTATAATGTTCGTTAGTGCGATCTCGAACTAGTGAGAGCTAATCACCCGAACGGGGGTTGTTAATCCCCAATAGATCTATTTTATATCACTAGTGCTTACCCTCTAAGTAATTAACAGCTCATGCAACCTAAGCTAATCCGTAATCATTTGAATCAAAGTAAAGTTGTTGCGCCCATAAGTAAAGTGAGTATGTAAACGAGTTTGTAGTCAATCATGTAAATGAGTTTGTAAAAGCATGTATTCTCCCCCGAGATTTGTAAAGTAAATGTAAAACAAGTGGAAGAGGGGCTATAAACTCACTTCTAGTGAAAGTAGTGATTATCGCGAAATTGACAAAGTAATCGTCACAAACGATCTGGAATGCAACCTAATTAGTTATAGGTCGTATAAGTATAAGGTATTTAATATAAATACAACACCGTAAGTTATAGAGTTACACCACCATCTAATAGTTTTGTTTAGTTTAGAAAGTCAAAACAATATTTAAATTGTACTTTGTTAAATAAATGTCTACATATTCGTACCTGTGAAATAAAATGTTATCCTTTCCCAACAATTGATTATTTGGTAATAATACTTGATTTAGTATTTTTATTGATTATATAATGACATTATATAAATAGTTTTATTGTTTTATAAAATAATATTTATAAAGTTAAAAACGTATATAAATATTATATAAATGATACGACAATATTTCTTAAGGTTTTTATTGCCCAAACGGACCCGAAAACCCTCGTAAAGTACTTTTTACATTTCCATCAGCATGTTTAATTTTTATAAAAGTCATAGAAAATTATATATAAAAATTAATTGGTTTTATATTTTCTATTTATTTGAAATCTTTGAAAACTCATAAATCGCTCATTTTAACCCGGTTTCACGTGTTCTTTATCTGTATGGATTCGTGAGGAGATAAACTATGTAAATAAAATGTCCACTGTTTGCATGAAAATCTGTGTCGAACACAGTAAATCAAAACAGTTTGTAAAAGTATTTTTATAAACTTAAAACTTGTAAAACTCGTAACTTATTCGTTTTAATTCTGTTTTTAGTGATCCTTATATCCACGTCTTCGTAATTAAAAGTTGTATTTAAGAAAAACATTTCCCAATAGATCACTGTTATGAACAGTAGCTTATTTTTATAAAAATATTTTTTTATCGTAAACTTGTAAATGTCATATCTCCTTCGTTATAGCTCGGATATTCGAGTTCTTTATATGCTTAGGATCCTCATAATATGAACTATTTTAATAAAATATAAAATAAATATTTTATTACACGAATTCCAACAGTTGGTTTTTAGAGTTTTTCTAAATATTTACAAAGTTGTTTTTATAGACTTTTAACTTAATTAGTTTGTTACAAGTCCTCTAATTTATGTAGTAACACATCTTTGATATATTTTGGGTCCTCTAATTAGTGTCCATGATGATAGTCCATGATAAAATGTCCTCATGATATTTGTACATAAACTTAATAAATAAAACTTTCAACACATTAATTTATACACTAAACTTATAAATTAATTAACCACTTGTATAATGTATATTCTTCCATTTTAAACATTATTTCACCATATGTATATATAAATTCAAATCTCATAAGAGCTTGAAATATTTCATAAATCATAAAAACAAACCTAGGTGGTGATTAACATAAATAACAAGTATGTAAAATAAGTAAATGAATAAATGGAAGGGTTAAGGTTCAAGTAAACCTTAGAGGAGGGTATGAGAATGAAGAACACAAGCTTACACCTAAGCTTAAACCCAATATACTTCTAGGAAAACTCTAAAAACCCTAGCTTTCTTCTTGATTACAAACCCTTGTAAAATAATACCCAAGCTTCCAACCCACCTTGCAACACCTTAGATATGAACCCTATGAAGCTTGTATACTTGAAAAATCAAAGCTATGAATGTTCTAAAAACCCAATTGGAGCCGTGGGTTATGGAGGATGTAGAGAGAGTTTTGTGTGAAAGTTTACTTGCAAAATAGGAAGTGTTTAAGGCTTGTAATAGTCTTCTTTTTATAGCACAAGTATGCCTTGAAACTACTAGCAAAAACCATGGATCTAAGGATGGTTTAGTGGTAATGGTACATGGTGTAAGAGTGATGTGCCAATTTCTAGAGAAATGGGATTGTAAGAGTACTTGATTTGGTTTAAGCATGTGCTCATTATTTTAGAAGTATAATCTGAAATGGGTTTGTGTTTTCTTTAAGATATATCCGGCCCTATGTGGTATTTTGGTATAGAATTGATTTAATTTTTGGGTATTGGGTATAAAAGTGGGTATTTGTTTGAGTATAGATAGGTATAGGTATTTCCGTGTACGCCTAAATGTATCTTATTGCGAAACGTAAGCGTTTTACGTAACCGATAAAAATAAAATATGAAAAGTTAATAATTATTCTCATAATAATTATATAACACTTGCTTGACGTAAACTTTTACTTTTTTGATGCCCGTTTACGTTGAATGATGATTTTTAGTTTACGCGATTTAACTAAACGTTGAAAATTAAAAGTGAGAGCGTAAAAGTTTAAAATAAATAGTGGAATATTTATTGACGTAAAAAGATGTGAAAATGCGGATTGTTACATATAACCAAAAAACTTGAGCTTTTCCTCCTCCTTGTTTCTTGTTTTGGCCGCGGCTAGGGAGAGAGACAAAGAGATAGTATTTTTTTGTGAAATGTAAAGTGAATAAGTGTTTAGGTGAATTGTATATACAGTGGAAGTATTAGCATTCTATTAACCAACTAGAAATATCATCTTATGGTTATTAGGAAGAGTTGGATAAAAGAGTGTAAAGTTTAGGTTGGATAATAGATTTGGCTATAAGGGTGCTTCATTCTTAGTGGAGGATAATAGAAGTAAAAGGTGATAAAGATGGTTAATAATGTGTAGGAAAAGTTTGGTATGGATTGTGTGAGAGGGAGGGGGCGGACGAACATAGGAAGGGGAGGGGAGGAGGGAAAACATTTTTGAATTTGTTAAATTATTTATAGAAGGAAGATTTGCATGTATATATTTAGAAATGTGGTATAATATATATTACATGCATGCATAGTATATACAAGTTACTTAGTTTACGTAAAACTTATAAAATAAAATGCATGCAACTTGTGAAACATGAACATGATGATAATGGCAAGCCAATAATGTGTAGACTAAGCTTAGTCTAAAGTCGGTGCACGAACGTATACGTTTCTTGCAATGTACAAGAGAACCTCCCGGTTTTAGATTGAATCAAGTATGTAATCGTTCAAAATAGAAATAGTGTAAGTTTCTTATAATATATTAACCTGAAAAATATGAGTTATCACAAGTATGAAGTTAAGGAAAGTGTAAGTGGCTAAGAAAGAGATCTCGATCTTAATCATGAAATCTAAGGTATTTTATCCAAATTATCCTACTTTTCTCAAACCACAAACTAAAAAACTACAAATTTATAGATTGTATTTTGTAGAATTTAAAAAACAACATATTAATCTTCATAAACATCTCATAATCATAATTTAGGATAATATTTCTTTGAAACATTAATATAATTTTGTGTTTTGGTATATAATAATTTTTAGATTTGTATAATAAAGACTATTAAGAAAATATTAGTATTTTAGGATCTTCAGATCCCGGTCAGATTTTACGATCTCGATCTTGCAAAGTCAAAACCCGTCCTGAGTAATGACCACGAGCATGAAAACCTTGATTATAATTGATGATCTATGTTTCTTGAGCTCTAAGGTAATCTCCAACCAAAGCATTTAAAATGCATTCTTTTTCATATTTGAAAAATGGAGTACTAAAATTCGTCTTCAACTATCCTTCGTATTTGAATTTTTTAAGGAGTGACGCGATCAAATAAGTACAATTCTTAGTGACAATTTATTCCTAATATATTTACAATTGTTATAACTATTTTGTCTATATAAAAAAAAAAAAAAATTGGTACTTACAAGTTTACTTTTGAATATTTAGTTATATGAGCGCAATTCTGAAAAAGACAACGGAAAACAGAGATTTTGAAGCAAAAAGAAAAAATATGTATTTTCCTCCAAAAGGAAGGATATGGCGTATCCACATTCAGTGATACACCGTATTAAGTTTCTCTAAATACGCTAAGGAAGAGCCCGTATTCAAGTAGATACGCCATATCACTATTCATAGATACAATGTATCATTGCCCTAATGGAAGAGTTGAGTGCCCTAATATAAGAGTTGGCTCATCGTATCAAAAGCATACCCATATCCGCACTATTGTTGCTACACAGCGTATTAAAGGCAAGGGTCACCGTTGACTTATCAAAATATGGTATATATGTGGCCGTTACGCACACGTCACGATACGGCGTATCCATTATTAGCGATACGCTATATCACAGGTCGGACATAAAACTATAAAAGAGACATAGGCTCGGGATTTCAACACACATTCTTCTAAACCCAGTAGTTAATCATGCGGTATGTATTTTCGATTTTGTCATGTTATCCTTTATCATATCTTTGATTATAACGTTTGATTTTGCTACTGAAATTATGGACTAATACCTTTGGTGTTAGCCGTTTTATGAATACAATGTTGAATTAGTTACATGTTTGCTTTGATTCTTGTTTGTTTATGACTTCTTGGTTAGTTTTATTATGTTTATCGCTTAAATAGTATTCTCGTTTATATGCTTATTGCTATTAGGTTTATTTCTAGATTATATTGCTTAGGAGATGGGACAATTTCATATATCCCTAATTAAAACATCAAAATTCCATATTTCCCCAAACATGCATCAAAATCATTGTATATTATGCATTGTTTACTTATGAATTGGGTAAATATGACATTTTGAGGTTTATATTAGGTAAATTTGGAATTATCCCTTAGGAGATTGACGCCCTCTTACTTTATAATCCTTATCGAAATAGGTTAGGGTCGAAGATGACTTTACGTAGACCGCTTGTCGAATTCCCCTATTAAGACTAATGGTAGATAAACCCTAGGTGAAACCAAAAGTAACAATGCATATAAGTTAGTATATGTGATTACTGTATGGTGAAGAAACCATAGTAAGTAAGTGGTGTAAGAAAACGTAATGGGCAATTTAAATATGTTAACAATTAAACATAAACATGCATCGAAAGATTAAAACTCCTACATCAGCTTTTCGCGAGCCAGAGATCCATATACGTTTTATGACTAATCAAAACAAACACAACAATTGCATCCCTTGTTTGGAGTGGGAGATCAGACAGAGATCTGAAGTCCAAAGTAGAGCCCTTCACGGTTGTACACGCTAACCCTCTAGTAATCACAATAGATGTGCTAGCAGTTAGTCAGTCCACAACAACATGTACAACCAGATTATACAAGATCAAACAAACGGGTTGTTTGTTCTTGTTGTATGTCGCGGCCGAACAAGGGTGGGGATGAGAGAACTAGGGTTTTTGGTTTTCTGAATTAACCGTTACTGAATGAAATAATAATTCTTGTATATATAGGCTTATTAGATAAGTGTCAAAATCAAATCAAGATAATTATCAAATAAATAAATAAAAGATTTATTATTAATTACAAGATAATATATTATTCAAAATAATATCTTATTTATAATTAAACCAAAGACCAAAAACACAGCTCGATCCCACAAGGGGATGACCCCGGTCGTGGACCCACAAGGGGTACGCCATCAGTTTGGGGTGAGCAAAAACAAAGAAATTTGTATTCTGCCAAAAGGAAGGATACAACGTAATGTTTATCTCTCAAATAGTATACTCGTCTATATGCTTATTGCTATTAGGTTTATTGCTAGATTATATTGTTTAGGAGATTGCCACCCTCTTTGCTTTATAATCCTTATAGGAATAGGTTAGGGTAGACGACGACTTTACGCAAACCGCTTGTCGAATTTCCCTATTAGGACTAGATGTAGACCAACCCTAGGTTAAACCAAAAGTAACAAGGCATATAAGTTAGTGTATGTGATTATTGTGTGTTGACCAAATCATAGTAAGCAGGTGGGTGAATTGGGAAACTTTATCACCACCTAGATAAATCATAATAAGATTAGTTGAAGGACTTCATGCGTAGTGTTGTTTTAATCCCCTAGCGAGATCCTAGCATCTGCATTAGCGTACAACATAAGCTAGCTAGGTGTGGGTTAAACATATGTCGGGGTAGGCTCCCGAATGGAAATGGATATACACTATAAGATAATGTAGTCGTTGTCATCTAGGCCTTATTACTACTTACTATCACCAACTTAAACAAACGTAATCATTTCACTTAAGCGAACATGGACAAACTAGACATTATAGGATTAATTCGGTTGACACTATTTCCAACTCTTGATCACAACAAAAAACATTTACTTGCTTTATTTGTTTAATTTAGTTAATTAATATAGTTGTAGAACCCATAGGAATTACTTTTAGTCCACCCACTCCTTGCGAACGACCCGTACTTACCATTTCACTAGCTACATATGATCGGTGCACTGCTCGTTAGTATTTAGTCTAAGTAGGTAAGTCGGTTAAAATGTAAATGTAAAACTAAGCGTAAAAAATATCATGGAGCATTGAATGTAATCTTCCATATATCAAGTATCACTATTCCCTCATAAAAACTCTTATTATAACTATTTGATTTTTTATTAGACAATTAGTTTAGATTCTTCAAGTGTCTTTATGCAGGTGAACAACCTTTAGTAAAATCTGCATTAAGCTCATTTTACTATCCTCTTATACGCCATCTAAGAAAAATTAGACACCATTTCTCTTGAAAATAAGATTTAACATAAATGAACTTCATAAACGATACATGTATAATTGCATAAAAGCACGAACTCATATGAAGACATGATGTTTATTCTGATATTTAAATTTCTATTAATAATAATATAAGCCGATTTTTGAACTCGTGCGCAGGTTAAACTTATAAAAAGGAGTAACATTAGTCGTTATTGAATGAGGTAGTTAAAAATAATAATTTTTTCAGGTATTCTTACATAATTCCTAAGAGGAATAACATAAGTCGTTCGTGTATGCATAATCTCGTGTATTCATTTACATGACTCAGTAACTTGTGTTTTTCTTTTTATATTTAAAATTCTGTGAAACATATTAGTTTAATGTTGTTGTATTCATTTTATAAAATATAAAGATGTGGTTAACACAAAAACCGAAATACCGAATCGAACCCCAAAAAAGTGCACCAAAAAACCAAACCAAAATCAAAACCGACGAGGGCGGTTTTGATTTTTAGAAAAGCTAAAACTCAGTTGCCTATTTTTTTGGCCTCTTTGAGGACCACGCCATCTCTTATTCACACATGACGACTGTTCGGTACATCGATTGTAAATATGAAGTATTAATGAAAGATCACATGATAGTTTTGTTAACTTTTTATAAGTAATTACGATGCTTGTTATTTTCTAGTTTACCACATTATTTCATCAACAAACAACAACTTCATACTAACCTACTCCCTTCCACCAATATTCATCATTTTGCCAACAAAACAACAACTTCATACAATTAATTACAAGAACATATAAACTATATGTAACTCTTTACATCTTTTAAAAGAAATGTTTTTACACAAATATGATGTGATGATATTTTTATATGTAGATGATGATACTAAATAAAATATGAACATGTATGATATATTTATAGAAATTGAAAATATATATGAAATGAGTATGAAATGCTTACTTGAAAAATGAGAGTGATTAATGAAATATAACCCAAGCTTACTACTTAGAAAACCCTAATTATGTATATAACCCAAGCATCTAAAACCCTTAACAATAAGCTATAACCTAAAAACTTGAGCTTTTCCTCCTCCTTGTTTCTTGTTTAGGCCGTGGCTAGGGAGAGAGAGACAAAGAGATAGTATGTTTTTTTTGTGAAATGTAAAGTGAATAAGTGTTTAGGTGAATTGTATATACAGTGGAAGTATTAGCATTCTATTAACCAACTAGCAATATCATCTTATGGTTATTAGGAAGAGTTGGATAAATGAGTGTAAAGTTTAGGTTGGATAATAGATTTGTTATAAGGGTACTTCATTCTTAGTGGAGAATAATAGAAGTAAAAGGGTGATAAAGATAGTTAATAAGGTGTAAGAAAAGTTTGGTATGGATTGTGTGAGGGGGAGGGGGCGGACGAACATAGGAGGGGGGGAGGGAAAACAATTTTTGAATTTGTTAAATTGTATCTAGAAGGAATATTTGCATGTATTTATTTAGGAAGGTTGTATAATATATATTGCATGCATGCATAGTATTTACAAGTTACTTAGTTTACGTAAAACTTATAAATAAAATGTATGTTACTTGTAAAGCATGAACGTGATGATAATGACATGCCAATAATGTGTAGACTAAGCTTAGTCTAAAGTTGGTGCACGTACGAAGACGATTCTACCAATTTACGAGATAACCTCCCGGTTTTAGATTAAATCAAGTATGTAACCGTTCAAAATAGAAATAGTGCAAGTTTCTCATAAAATATTAACCTGAAAAATATTAGTTGTCACAAGTATGAAGTTGAAGGGAAGTGTAAGTGGCTTAGAATAGAGATCCCGATCTTAAAATCTTATAAGATCCCGATCTCAATCATGAAATTAGATTTTATCCGATTTAATCTTACTTTTCTCAAACCACAAAATAAAATACTACAAATATATGGATTGTGTTTTGTAGAATTAAAAAAAACATATTAAT
This sequence comes from Tanacetum coccineum, assembly GCA_026074375.1. Taxonomy (NCBI): domain Eukaryota; kingdom Viridiplantae; phylum Streptophyta; class Magnoliopsida; order Asterales; family Asteraceae; genus Tanacetum; species Tanacetum coccineum. The sequence continues at coordinate 7,295 of BQNB010143188.1, read as the reverse complement.
CTTCATAAATATCTCATAATCATAATTTAGGATAATATTTCTTTGAAACATTAATATAATTTTGTGTTTTGGTATATAATAATTTGTGAATTTGTATAATGTTGCAAAGACTGTTAGCCTCAAAATATGAGTAAAACAAGGAAGTTTCGGTCATCAAGTCAGGAACAGCCTTTATTATCTACTTGTTGTAATAAGCTATAACGAGAACCGGGCTCGCTCATTTAATCTAATATTGTATATGTTGCGGGCTTAAGCCCAAGTAGTCTCAAGCCCGACCCATGATCAAAACCACACGGCCTAACAAGCCTACCAAGGCCGGCCTATGTTGTGTTATAAATACACCTTCTCTATGTGTGGAGAAGGTTGGTTGTTCATTTGTAAACTTGCACACATTTAGATAATCCTCTAATTCTTCTTCTTTCTTATTTATTTCTCTCTCTAACTTCTCTTTAAGTTTTCTCTCTAGTCTTCCTTCCTATATTTTCTTTATGTATTTCGTGTATGATTGGTGATTCGTGGTTTGTGTTAGAGCTTATTTCGTATGGTTTTTAGCTTATTTCGTGGCTTATATGCGGCTTATTATGTTCTAAACATGCTTATTTGATAAAAAGTTTTGAACTTTTCATAAGAAAACATTAGCTAGCTTAATTTAGAGTCTAGTCATAGCTTATTTCGTTTAAAATAGCTTATTTTTTCATTGTTTTTATAGCTTTAAAGTCGTAGCTTATTTCATGCTTATTTTGTGTTTTAAGCTTTATTTTCAAAATCAGCTTGTACTTTTGTGTTTAAAACTTACTTTGCTACAAAACTTCTTATTTTGAGATTTTTCGAGCTTATATTTTAAAGTAGCAGCGAAATAAGCAAGCTTATTTTCGGCGAAATAAGAAAAGGCGAAATAAGCACAGGTGAAATAAGCAAAATGACGAAATACACACATGTGAAATAAGCAAAACGGCAAAATTCGCACAGGTGAAATAAGCAAAAAGGGGAAATACGTACACGCGAAATACGCACATGCGAAATAAGAACAGGCGAAATACGCACAGGAGAAATAAGAACAACTAAAATACGCACATGCGAAGTAAGAACAGGCAAAATAAGAACAGGCAAAATATGCACAGGCGAAATAAGACTTAAACTTTTTCGCGAAATATGACAGCGAAATATGACAGGTTGTTAAATCCCGCGAAATATGACAGAACTTTGTAAAATCTCGCGAAATAAGACTATTATCTTGCGGTTTTAGTGTCTGATTCATGATTTAAGCTTCTTATTTGGTACTTCAAAGACTTGTAACTCAACAATTGTTTCAAATTGATTAAGTGCTTCAAATACAACAACAATCACTTTACCTACTTAAGATCCTAAAAAATCATTTTCACTTCATAACACATCAGTCATTCATCATGACTACTCCAAACAACAACAACAACAACAGTCAAATGCACAATGACATCATGGCAGCAGGTTCCAAAGACCGTCCACTAATGCTTGCAACAATGGCAGTCACGTTTCATGAGATATGTTGACACGAAACCTAACATGAAAGAGCTGAAGAAGTGTATTCTTAATGGTCCATATGTAATGACAAGAGTCCTTGTTCTAGCAAAATCAACAACAGAAACAGATCCACCTGTACCTGAGCATACTGTTCAAGAAACATATGAGAACACATTACGTGTAAACCATGCTTACATTGATGCTGAAGCTGAAGCAATTCATATGATCTTTAGTGGAATCGGGGATGAAATTTATTCCACAGTTGATGCATGCAAAACAACTCAAGAAATGTGGACAGCCATTAAACGACTATAGCAAGGTGAGTCACTGAACAAGCAGGATGTCAAGACCAATCTTTTCTGAGAGTTTGGCAAGTTTACTTTAAGAGATGGGGAGTCAATTGAATCATACTACTCAAGGTTCTACAAAATGATGAATGAAATGGTACGAAACCAGTTGGAAGTTGCTACTTTGCAAGTTAACATTCAGTTTCTACAACAACTTTAGCCAGAATGGTTAAGATTTGTGATGGTTGTCAAGCAAACTGTTGACTTGGACAAAGAATCATACCACAAACTCTTTGACATTCTAAAACAATACTAGAACAACCAAAAACGAAGTCAATTGAAATCCGTGCTAAAAAGATAGCCCAGAGAAGTGCAAATCCCATTGCACTTGTTGCTGCTGCACATAAGTATCCTAAGATAACTACTAATCATGCACCAAAACCTCGACAAAAATCAGACCACTATCCTCCAGACACACATCATCAACAAAGTTGTACATGCACCAACTAAAAACAAAGGTAAAGAAGTTTCTAAAACCATTACACCATCCATCCCAACTACATTTGAAGGATGACAGTGATCCAAAACAGCTCAAAGAGATAAGGATATTGCCAAAGAGTATAGCCCTTATTGTCCAAGGTACTCACAAAGATCAACAAACCTACCAACAACAACCTCAAGATCCTCCAATCAAACTCTAGAAAACAAGAATGAGGATTAAACTCTAAGAACCGATAATGAAAGACAGCATTAGAGCCAGTTGTGGGAATCAGAGGACACTAACAGTTGTTAAGATGCTAGGGAACTATAGGTAAAATCAGTAGGTTCACAAACTAGGAGTACAATGTATTCATTGAAAAGGAGTATGATCATTTTTGCTAAGGAGTGCAGAAAACAAACGGTGTTAAAAGACTATTCTTACCACAAGGAAAAGATAATGTTGTGCAAGCAAGAAGAGAAAGGTGTGCCTTTAAGTGCTGAGCAGAGTGACTGGCTACATGACACTGATGAAGAGCCAGATGAGCAAGAACTAGAAGCACATTATATGTATATGGCAAAGATAAGGGGAAGGTTTGTAACACCTGAAAGAAAAAATTAGAAACATCCTGTTTTACTTTCACGTAAAAGTAATGTATCAGCAAGCAATTGCTAATTGTCTTAATTTTCCTAATAAAAGATTTATCCTTCAAGCCATACTATATTTTGTGCAAGTCAAGAAGTTATAACAACGCGCATAAATTTGTCATTTTAATTACGGAATCAAAAAAGGGTACTATAGAGAATCGCGTAAACAATAACAATCATATTTTCTTTTTACGCTACGTGAAACAAAGTCGCACGACTATATTATCTTGTGCACCATTTTTTTTTCAACTACAATTGATACAATAGGTAAATGACAAGTGTATATAATTACTAAATATACAATATAAACTTGAAGACGTTATTGTTTCAAGTGCAAGCTATCTAAAAGTCAATCAGTGGAATTCAAATAAATGAACCAACAATCATCCATCACTATCCATAACACCTACTAACCCTACTAACTTTTATCAAATTGAAACTTTTCATACACGTATACAATATCATAGCAATCTGTATATAAATAAAAGATACGAAACAGTATTATTCTCTAATAGTATTAGCAAAGAAACATGAAACAAATATAACAATACATCAACATTATATGTAAATAAATTATCATCACAAACAAAGCTCCAGGGAACCGAGTGAAATATTTCAGTATAAATTAGAGCCATACATGCACAATCAACATAATAAAATTTTAAAAGTAAAGGATAACAATAAGGATTCGCGGGACTAGTTTTTGCACGTCTAGAGACGTTGGGTTTCGAGAAAGTAGTGATCAAAAGTGGTCGAGCCCTAACACCAACATCACACTCGTGAATCTAGCAAAACGCTTGAACCCTTATAATTATTCTCGTATTTAACATTATAAGTCCTTCACCATGTAGTTTAATGAACCCCGATGTCCCATGACATATACCGACATAAAACCCACGCGGTTTAATGTGTGCGTAAACCAAAATGCAAGGGTTTTGGGTCGTGACATACGAGTAAAATACACCACATGTAGTAAACTTTGTAAATAACATACCATCGTGATAATAAATAACGTGAAAACAGAAATTTCATTAGCCTTAAACGCGAAACAGACTAGCTTCATTGGCACGCTAGCGAGTTCATGCACTAGATTAAACGCATAAATGTCTTAGGGTTTCTTATATGGTGACCTCGATCTATAGCATGCGCGTTGCCAAGACCAAACACTAACTCAACCGCTAATGCGGCATGCGACGAGGGGCTACTGCCTCATCAAGGTTGTACCCCATCATTGGCTGCACCAGGAAGCAAAGTTTCTGCTCGTGGGATAGCAACCCACCCCGACCCTTCTTGCATTTAAAGCCACACATGCACGCAAGCACAGTCGGCTGCTACCACGGTTGCCGCTGCTTGCGCTAGCATGCGACAGCGGCTTGCTGCCACTGTTGTTGTTGCATGGTGGTGGTAGGCGAAGCGCTGGTGGTTTCATACCAACCTGCTGCCACCCTCATCTAGTCGACGCACCATTGGTTTGTTGTGCTCAAACAGCCGACACTCTCCTGATGGTGCGGTTGTACTCGACATCCCTTAGCACCTCGAAACCCATTCAATTACATGCATGCGCCACAAAAAAGAAACACGGCCACAGTAGCTGCTGTTTGGCCTGTTCGGATGCACCAAGCGTCCTTGTGTCTAAAATGGAGCCTTGTTGTTGTTGACTGAATAAGTTTTAAACATAAGCGGCACAGATAGAAAACTAGTAGTTGCATTATGGGCCTTACGAAGGAAGAAAAAGAAATTGAAAATAGTAAGTACTACT
>BQNB010143187.1:0-17026 GCA_026074375.1 Tanacetum coccineum | reverse complement strand
ACAATACTAAAAGATACATTGCGGATTTATTGACGACGTCAATAACCCTAAAACACGGGGTGTTATAAAGAGAATATAGTATCGTTGGTTGTGTAGTTATTGTAATAGTTTGACTCGATAAAAACACTTCACAATACTAAGTATAAGTATATATATATTAATTATAGGAGAAATGAGCAAGAATGAATATACTTCGGCAATTTACCCGATATCCCATATAAAATAACTAAGATTATCTTGATATAAATGTTTACACGTTTTTAATACACGTAATGAATAATAGAAGTTTTATATTTTATAAATTTATAAAAATATATTTTTCGTCTTTTAGTCAGGTATTTTAATAATAATATTTTATTATTTTGTCTTTTTGTCGTTGTTAGGGAAAATACTTAGTATTATGTATAAGAGTATATAGTTTAGTTCATTTATCCCGTTTAAGTATAATAATCATTTATTAATTATAAAATAATGTGATTTTGTCCTTTTGTCGAGTTTTAAGAAAATAAGTTTTATCAAATATTTTCTAAGTATAAAGTTTTTATAAAATTTCCGCATGACCCGTTCGTTTATATACACTTTCCAAAGTTATCAACTTTATCTAAATCACTTTTCATAAGGTATTCATTTCCCGACAAAAGCCAAATCACCACGTTTACTTATGTTTTATCCATAAACTCATTCCAATGACTAATAACAAGATGAAACATTTAAGATATAATACGTTACGCATGATGATAAGTTATAGTTTATGTAAGTTCAATAAGTCGAAATAAGCCATACGCCCTTAACCAAAATAAGCAGCGAGCTTTTGGACCCAATAAGCCTAATTGAAAATGCCAAATAACAATAAGCCCAAAAATGGTCTAATAAGCTAAAGTATAGCAAATAAGCACTTGAATTATGAAAATAAGCCGTAACATACGCCACAAAATAGGACAAGCCGTGGAGCTTATTGTCTAAGCCTACGGGTTGGGCTTGGGTTTTGGGCCGAGGCCCACTAAGCCCGATAAGCACTAGTGTGCTTATCAAATAAGTCTAATAAGCTTAACTCATTTTTAGTTATCAAAATAAGCCACGAAAATAAGCTAGAAATATAAGACGAAAACTTGAAAAATTCAAAATACTATTTGATAACATCAAATAGTTAATACATTTTAATATCAAATTCCCTATGAAAATGCTTATAAATATGTTATAAATGTCTTAAAACGTTACTTAATTGTTTATATTTAGTTTTCAGGGACCAAGTAAGCATTTTAGCAAAAGACGTGGGATTTGGACATGAAATGCACTAAAGTAAAGAGTTCAAGGCTTGTTACGGCGTAACATCCCCGAAGATATACGCCGTAACATATTTTAAAGAAGAAATGAGTCATCACAGCTTTTACGGCGTATAGCCTCTCCTACTTTATGCCGTAACATTCAAAATTCATAGAAGATGATTTATCCGAGTCAGCGTTACGACATAACATAGGCGACAAGGTTATGCCGTAACATCATTTTAGCCTAGAAGATTGGAAGCCTACGTAGCAAGGTTATGGCGTAACGTCTCATAAGGGTTACCCCGTAACAGTTTTGAAATATATAAATAGAGCCCTCATCCGGCTCATTCATCATCACTCACTTCCACAACTCACAACACAGTCCCAAGGGGTGAACCAAGCCCCTAAGGTCCGAAGTATTTCATCAGACGGTCTAAGGGATAAGTCACTTTACTTACTTCTTGTATTTAATCATTCATAACATTCACTGTAAGAACAATGATGATTCAATCCATGTTTACTTTCATAAATTCTTGCATTACTGTTACCATGAGCAGCTAAGCACTCTTAGTGCTGGCCTAACCATGTATTGCCTATTGACTATGATTATTGTTTCCCTGTTCAATTATGGTTTCATGTTAGATATATGTCTATAGCCTTTTATTGATCCCTGTATTTTGGTAGTATAGAGGGTGGCTTAGATCTTGTTAATCTTGTTATTAGACTTACCATGTTGAACCTTGGATTAACAAGGTACTAGGGTAGCTTGGCACCTATACCTAGTGTAGGAATTTATCACATTACCGCCTTTTCCATATTAAATACTTAAAAATCACAAGAACTCTTTAGAAGAGGTTAATAATCGGTTTAGTTTATAGATTGGTCTTACGGATAGTGTGTGTGTGTGTGTCCACTATCTCTTACCTCGCTCGATGCCCTGCTCGTGTGATCGTAAGGGAATGTGGGATCGCAAAGTGAGTATAGGACATACCTCAAATGCCAATTCGGGTCTGTCAATATTAGAACCACTAATGAAACTTATAATTGAACATTGCATCAGAAAATGTAATCATAGCATTAGTAATGAAATCGTTAGGTGTCTTTTCTCCCTGAATTCTTCTATCACTTTACCTTACTGCATTTACTTTTCTATAGTTATTAAAATCAACTTAAAACCATTATCAAACGTGACATAGTCAAATTAGAACTAGTAAACCTTAGCTCTTGGGATGACCTCGGATTTACCAAACTACTACACTATATACGACCGGGTTCTCTGCCCGTTAGCACATGTATCGGTGTTAAGTCGGCAAAATATAAATTTAAAACTTGAATCATAAAAATATACACCACACAACGACTCATTAGCGTCGCTGCCGGGGAGCTAATATTAGTTGTAATTTGATTTCTAAAATTTTCATAATTTTTTTTTAGGAAACATGATGAATGAAGTAGACATTAAAAACCTCACCATTGAGCAATATCTAATATTGACACAGGAAAACCAAGCACATAGAATGGATAGAACTAAATTTGGTAGGATGATAACAAAGGATATCAAAAACATGACTATTGCAGAATATATAGAGTATGAGGCGGAGATGAAAAGGCATCCCTGTGGGTATGCTCAATCCTATACTAGGTGTTTAGGATCAACCACCCTTGGAAGAAGTAAGGTCTTTGAAAACAAGCATCACCTTGACAAACTGAAAACCAATGCCTATTTTCTCTCACTTCCCCCTTATTTTAAACCTGCCCAACCACTTACCAAAAATACACATGAACCTTTAGATCCAAATGACTATGACCTCTGTGCACCTAACTCTCATCATGAAGATGAAGAAGTGAGTTCTGAAAAAGATGTAGATGAATGGTTCAATGCAGAAATGGGTAAACGCATGACTGGGCAAGATAAGGAGGAAGAGGAGGATACCTTAATTGACATCCTCAAAATAGTGGTTGAAGAGTGCAAGACAATTTACAAAAACGCTCAAATTAAAGCAACTTATAGCAGAACTAGTAAAGTTCAGGGAGTATCTTTCGTAACATAAGCCGAAGAAGGGGACAGTTTAGAAACCTTACCGTGCCAGCTACCACCTAAAGAAATAAACCCAGGAAGTTTTACTCTTCCTTGCACTATTGGTAATCTTAAGTTATATGCTATGGCTGATTTAGGAGCTAGTGTTAATGTGATGCCTAAATCACTATTTAAACATTAGAAATTGGCTGACCTTAAGGAAACCAACATGGTAGTTGAAATGGCGGATATGACAAAGAATGCCCCATTAGGAATTGTGGAAAATATCCAAGTAAAAATTGATAAATTCCTGTTACATTTCGACTTTGTAGTTGTTGACATGCTAGAAGGACCTAACGAAATAATGCTTTTGGGTAAACCATTTTTAGCAACAATACATGCTCAGATAGATGTTTTCAGGAGAGAAATTTCGTTAAGAATAGATGAAGAAAAAGTGAAGTTTGATATGACTGGAATAATATGTCAATCTAGAGTTCCTTTTGAAAAAATTTACATGGAAAGCTCTATTCAAGAAAGCAAATACTTCAACCCTCTTGAAATTGAAACTAATGTATTCTCCTATGATTCCCCTGCGTGCTTGTATTGGAGCGAGGTACCCTGTCCTGTATCGAGTAACGCAAAAGACAAAACAACTGTTGATTCAATTAATGATATGCAGGAGCTTGAAGGTAGTCTAGACGATGAAGTAGGAAGCCATCTCTTAGAAAATGTAGTATCAAGATGGCATGTTTGCAAACCTGTTCGTATAACTTTTATAGATTGTGAGAAGGATTGCGAACAATGGCCTACTTGCAATCTTGATTTAAGCTTTTGTAGTGGATATGATAATATTTATGGACAAGAGGAAAGTGGGATGCTCAAGCAATAGATATGTTTTCGAGATCATGAAAGACAAAATGTTAGGGGAAATAGGATGATATTTGCTGATTTCCTTAAAGTAAGTACGAGAACAAGAATATTGACGATGTAACTAATGAACGGCGATACTACGAATGGGTAGCATAGAATTATAATATTAATGTTAAATCATGAAAAGCCACAGAGTATGCTGACCATACCAATTTCACCATGAATACCCCCACTCATACATTCCTCATAAAAGTGTTAGCCCACCGAATGACACTTTGCGCATAAACACCTACTTCCTTGATGTCTTCCAAACACAACTTAAGAAACCACGTCTTAGGGATAATTCATTTGAAGAGTGGGTAAAAATTAAGTTAGGATATCAGCGAAACTATTAGGAGTAAAATGTTTAACGAATGGATAAAAGAAAACTTTAATTTTGAGGTTGATTTTGGAAGGACACAGGACGACCCATACTCTAGGATATTTGATGTGTACAAGGAAGAGTTTGACAATGAAGTTGAGCAGTTAGTAAATGAATATGAGGTAAAAGCAGGAAGGAAGATATATGCCTTGGATGAAGTTTGGGAGAAATGTAAAAAGTTTCATGATACAACCAAACTATGGTATTATAAAGGATTCAAGGAAGAGGAGCTATGGCAAAATGGAATAGAGGAGATAGATTACACACCTCCGTTAGTTAAAAGTGAAAGTTTTGAAGTCCATCGATACACATTCAAAAATAGGAAAAGTTTCATAAGCATAACTAAAAAAATAGACGACGTCCTAACATTAGGAAGAGTTAACGGATCTAGATTCATGGGAAAAACCAAGAAGGAGATGGACGAAGGAAAGAGAACTACTAGGAAAACGTAGAGTTAGTTTGAGTCTAACTTAAATAGTCGTTAATAAACAAAAGTGCTTGTCGGGAGACAACTCGTCTTTAATTAATGAAATGCATTTAGGATTTCGAATTTTAGTTGGTTTTTGTTGGTTTCTCTCTTATTTTGCAGGTTCTCGCTATAAAGAAGTGGAATTCGAGGTCTCCTCGACTCATTTTCATGTGGTTTCGATGGGTACCAGTTCTGAGTCTACGCTAAATGTTTTCTAAAATCGTTTACCGCTGTAACCTTCTTCATTAATTTCAAAAATGAAAAAAAAAAAAACCACATGTTTACGGCGTAACCAATCCCATGGTTACGCTAAAAACCTTTTCTAAAACCAAAAATCAGTCTGAAACCTTTTTAAAAACCGTGTATAAGTAAATGAACTTTGTGGGTTATTTCTCTGAAAACCCTTACGAGACTTCACATCGGCCACTTGGAAAACCAACCAAGTGGTTTAAAAGTCTTTTTGCATATGCTAAAATGCAACTGTGTTCGACGAAATGAGTTAAGACTTTAGTGTATATTTATCTATGAATGTTTAATGCTTGTTGTTGTTTAGTGATTTTAGGGGAAACGAGGTTGTTCTATAGACATTTTGTAAGAATTCATCTCTTGCAGTCATCATTCGAAGAGGAGAGCAATGCTCAGGGGAGTCTTTTGTTTTAATTCTACTCTTAGTCCATAATTTCATTTCCTTAAAAGTACAATAGAGACATTGTACAAACCAAGTGGGGGGATGGGAGTAGAATTACTACTTGACCTATATTTGGCTCATTTTCGATTATATATAATAGTTTTCCTCTTTAGAAAAATGGTGCCCAATGTTTTAAAATAATTTTTTTTTTTATTTTTTGAGACATGTTTTTCTTATTGAACATAGAATTATAAAAAATCTTTGCCCGTAGCACACTATTAACCCATAAGTAAATAGTGAGGTTAAGACTAATAATATTCCAAAGTCCATTTATTATACAAGAATCCAACCAAATAAATGATAGCTGCTAGTAGTAATTGTAGGGACATTAAACTTGGCATGTACAAATCATCTTGTCAAGAAACCTAATTGGTTAAGTTGGAATTAGCGTTTTAAGAATGGCAACATAACTTAGGAAATCACCTAAAAACCCTATAAGTGTGTGTTATATTAAATATATATCGACTTTAAACACTGACTTGTCAACCTCCTCACCAGTGTAAAACCTTTGTTGCACTCACATTGTTAGTGCAAAATATAAAACCCCTCGATCACCTTGTTGAGAGAAAAGAAAGAAGAAAAGTCCAAGTCTCTGTTTAATAAAAAAAAAATCCCCTATAGTTTCGTTATCCCATATTTGTGTGATCAGCCTTAGACTACTAACCCGTTGTCTTTATTATTTTTTTCTTTGTGTTGAAAAGTCTCCTGGCTACTTTAAAGTCCATTGGTTCGGGATACTGGAATATGTAACAAAATTTTATTTGCATTCGTTGGAAACCTACTATCATTAATGATATATATAGACCACCCTGTATCAAATGCAACTGTTGATATTGTTTATCTCAAGGTATAGGGGGGGGGGTTGGGGGGAGGGATGTGCGTATTAATATCAACTTCGCTAGGCAATAATAAAAAGATATAAACTCCTGTAGCATTTGCATGTTTAAAAAGAAAAGATGGCGCAACTATAAGCCATCTATGTGCTAAAAAATGTAAAGATAGATCATAGGTATTATTTTTAATTTTTTTTATTGAAGATCTTGGCTAGAAATGCTCGAGAAAGGATCTAGGAAATTTTGTGGATTGCAGACATTGGATGGTGGTTAGTTTTTAGATATTTGATGTTGAGGTAGTGGTTCTGATTGTACCTATAGTATTTATTTTGGTCTTGTGTTCTTTTGTTATTTTCTATATATGCTATTAGTGAACCCTTCTGGATCTAATGTGTTGATTAATAATAATGGATGCTAGTAATCCATTTACATATTTAGACAACTGATAAAAGTAGTACTACCTTATTCAATTTAAATTGCTTGGTACTAAAAATTATAAAATATAGGCCAGTGCTATGAAAGTTGCTTTACAAGCTAGAAATCAATATAGTTTTGCTGATGGTACTTGCTTAAAAGCTTCTTACAGTACTAGTGATGTTTTATTTGATCAATGGGATAGGTGTAATGCTATTATTTTGACTTGGATTATGAATTCTGTTTCTCAAGATGTTTATAAGTTGTCTTTGTTTATTCTGATGGATTTTTATGTTTAATTTGCTTAAAAAATTATTTATGTGAAACAAGATGGTAGTTCTGTGGCTAATTATTATCATAGACTTAACTTTCTTTGGAGAGAATTTGATGCTTTGATCAAACCTGCCAAAGTGTGAACTGTAAGTTACAATATTTTTTGTAGAAATGGTAAAATATATTATTAATCATTAAGCTACACATCAAAATGAGAAATTCAACATAATAGGACATGCCCATATTATGACTATTACAACAGAGATCACACACTAGTACTAATATCAGAACATACTATACTAAACTCGTTATTCACCATTCTTCTAAGCTGTCCTTCCAGTTGTGACAGACCTTAGGCATTCATGGAGAAACTCACATAGCCTTTGACTACATTTCGCACCAAAACAAACACTCACCTAAACTTCACATGAATCCTTTTCAATAGAATTTAGAGGCTCTTGTATAGGGCATCATCAGGACAGAGATAAAACTCTTGTTCCATTGAGTCTCAGTTACTAAGAGCTACATTTCCATAACATGGCATCACTTATAGGCAAAGAGTTTCTCAAGGATACATCCCACTTGACTACATTTCCTAGAGCTATATCCAATACATCATCCTTTACCTACATAGAAGATAATGAGTCAATAAGCCTAGCTACATCAAGCTGGCATTCACCAAAGCAGGAAACCTTCTTTAGACTTTAGGTAAAGCTTTAACTGCAAGTCCTCACCCCCAACAATGTAGTGAAGCCTAATCATCCAATTGTACTGGTAAGAGGAGAACAATTCAGAAAGGTTCCAAAAGTCCAGATACTAGGCCCTTTGCAATACACTATAAGACTGCATATATTGTTATCCATAGACCATAACCAGCAACCAAACACTCTTATAGAAGCAATATGATCTTGTATTGTTTAGATTGATTACCCAGTCCTTATAGGTTATTTAAGAACCCAACCTCTGACTTTTAAAACGGTTAAGCTTACAAGTTTTCCATTTAATCCTCTCTATTACAACTTTAATAAGCACTTCCTCATTTCTCTTCACATTGTGAAAAATCCTTAAGTTTTTTTCCCTCTATACTTTATACACACAAGCTGCTAGTTCTGAGTTGGTTAACTTATAAAGCTCATGCTATTTTTGATAGGCCTTGATGACTGTTATCAGCTTATGAGAATTGCTCTTTTAACTAGGGATCCTCTCCCTGAGGTGAAAGATGCCTATATTACTGATTTTAGGGAGGGATCCAATAAAGGTATTCTTGACACATCTAGTGTGTCTGAGTCTAAACTTAATGCCACTTCCTTTACTGCTAAATCTTTTAACAACATAATAACAATAAAATAAGTTATACTAATAATAACAATAACACCAATATGAATTTTAAAAACTATGGTAAACTTGGTCATCTAGGTGCTTGAAATTGTTGGTTTTCCACATGGTTTTAAAAGGAATGTTAATAATGGAAAATAGAGTTTTAATGTTAGAAATAAATGACAAAGAATCTTCTGCTAGTCTTTCTTCTGGTTTTACTTATGTGCAGATGCAAAAGTTGTTAAGTTTCATCAATGATAACTCTTCTGGAAGCATACATGCTAATCTGACAGGCATGGCTTCATTCTTTAATGGAAATGTCTAGTTTAATATTAACTTTTCTAAGTTTTTTGGTGCCAACTCAAACTTATATGTTAAAACTATCATAATGTCATTTTATATGATGTTCTTGTTGATCTTGGCTATTGTGTTAGCTTGTTGTCTGTTAATAAGTTGATAAAGGATAGTAAAATATATGTTGGTTTTGATGAAGATAACTGTTTTATTCAGGACTTGAAAATGGAGAAAATTATAGGGGTTGGTAGTGAGTCTGGTAGACTCTATTTGTTTGATGTGGATAATTAAGTATTGTTTTGTTGGTAAGTCTAATATTGTTATGTGCTTTAATTGTGTCTAAATTGTTGTGTCATAATAGACATGGTTATCCTGCTGACTAGGTCTTGTATGTTTTGCACAATGACTTGAAGATTTCCAATTCATCTTTTGTGCATGTTTGTGAAGTCTGTCATAGGGCTACACAGATAAGGGATTCATTTCCCTTGTCTAGCTATAAATCCAAGGAGTTAGGTGAACTTGTTCACCTGTATTTGTGGGTCCTAACAAAGTTTTAAGCAAAGAAGGTTATAAGTACATTCTCACTGTAGTGTATAGGCTCAATCACTACTTGGGATAAAGGAGTGTATAGGCTCAATCACTACTTGGGATAGGCTCAATCACTACTTGGGATAACATGGTCGAAAAGTTCATTATGAAATTCCACCATCTTTCTGATCACAATGAAGAAGAAGAAACCAAGGAGGATGACAACCCATACGAAACCGATAATGTTCTAGAAATCTTCAAGATCGAAAGAAACCTGTTTGACTTTGAGACACCCTTGTGCAAGGCATTCTACGAATTCAACTACCTTCTAAAAATAGACACAGATCTGTTCACTTATGATATCCAAAACTTCAAAACTTATGATGAATATGAACGAGAGTTGAATAATGACATAGCAAAGGGTACCGAAGAACCGTGGTCAGAAAATGAGGTACCATACCAACTATGTGATCACATATGCAAACCACACCATTTTAAGAATGGAGAAACTAAGTGGCTCATGTGTACTTCTGATATTGATGGGTTTTGTAATGGTGGGAAACTACCAGGAATGGTTCGAGTAAGAAGCATAACCTATTTCCAGGATCACAGGTGGTATGATAAACTAGCTGATGGGAAACTGAAGGATGAAACCTTAGCACTTAAGGCTAAAATTGAAGGATCGTGGGGAGACGCGACTCCGGGGGTGATGAAATTCTGCAAATGGTTGAATAACCCAACTCCCGCACCTTTGGACCCAAACCTTTCCCACGAGTAGATAACTGATGTCTACATAGTAAACTGTAAGAATGCTGGTGAAAGGTGAATGCTCACGAAATCGCCCTATTTACTCGTATGGAAAATTTCAGACGAGGACCATATGCGAATATGAAAATTGAATGGACCAGTAATCCTTATCTTGATGTCAACCGTATATTTGGAAGGGATTATGACACTCAAGAGAATCAAGAACATGAAGAACAAAAGGTTAATCCAAATCCTGAACCATCAAACTACAAAATCAGGAGATTCGAGATGATGAAGTACTCATTCGTTGATGGCGAGGAGTACATTACCATAAAAGAGTCCGAATACCTCAACCATCAAGGCTAGAACTCGTTTTTATTACTTATCGAGAACTTTTAGTCTCATAAATGGAAGGATTGGGTCGTGACAACACCTGACGACTAAGAGATGAAAGGAAAACGGTCAAACTAAAGGACAGATGAACACAAAAGTGCTTTCCGAGAGAACAAACCGTCATTTAATTGTTTGTCGCATTTTAATTGTTTGTTGCCGAGTCTGTCTTCCCAACATCTTATACGGCATATCAACCCTTGGAGAGGCGTATAGACGTGTCTGACGTTATATTTTACACATTAATATTTAATTTACAGCAATAATTTTTTTTACAGGAACCCATACTACTAGTCCTACTTTTTATGCTACTGTGTCGTAATGTCTCTGTGCAGTTTTGTGTTTAATTGTTTTCTTCCCCCCCCCCCCCCCCCCCCCCCCCTTTCCCCCCCCCCCCCCCCTCCCCCCCCCCCCACCCCCTCCCCCCCCCCCCCCTCCCCCCCCCCCCCCCCCCCCCCCCCCCCCCCCCCCCCCCCCCTCGCCACCCCCCCCCCCCCCCCCCCCACCCTCCCCCCCCCCTCCCCTTCCCGCCCCCCCCCCCCCCCCCCCCCCCCCCCCCCCCCCCCCACCCCCCCCCCGAGATACGAACCCATTCCCGCCCCTACGCTCTTCTAATCTTTTACTGCTGGAACCTTGCGAACTATGATATGGTATATTCTGAAAAAGACATGTGTTGAACTTATCCGGGCATTCTGAAGCCCTAGTCAACATACTTTTTGCTCAAGAACTCATGTTGGAGAATTATCACGAGCAAAACATCAGGGAGTTTTCCGTTCTAATTCTATTTTCCCTTATTATTTATTGTTTTATCTATACAATGAGGACGTTGTATAATTTAAGTGGGGGGATGGAGAATTAGAACGTACTTGTCTTCTTTTTTACAAAATAACATGCAAAGTGCTTAAAAAACGACCAAATTAATTTTTTTTTCAGCATGACTTTTGTAAAAATCACTAGTTACATTACCTAGCGCACTATAACCCTTGATACATATTGTGAGAATTAAGCCTATCCCGTTTCCAATTGCTTACTAAAAATTCCACAAAATTATGAGTGTGCCGGTGATATAGTGGACTTTAGAACTTGGCCTGGTATATCACTCGAGACCGCAATGATGAGTACTATGGATTTAGATGGAGGAACATGTTCAACTGATAAATTTCTAGGATTAAACCAAATAGCCTACATGTCGTAAAATTAACTAACTACACTGGTTAGTTAACTCCCGTGTAACCCTTTGTTTACTCTCATTTTTAGAGTAAGATTCCCTAGAACAACCTGTTGAGCCATTTCTTTCTTTTTCTACACCATATTATATGTTTCGTTACACCTATACACCTTAGCCTTCCGTGTAGATTAAGCCTATTTTAATCAAAGTTTCTAGTTGCTTTCGTGTAAAGTTTTGTATTTCCTGTGTCAAAGTGAAAATTTTCTATCTTTGTAATGGTCGGGAAATTGCACAATGCAATGGGAAAAATATGTAGCTCATAAGTTTCGCTACTTTCGCGATTATGAATCATGTCCGAAGAAGAAGTGTTATAAGGAAAAGATTATCTGGATGAATTATGATAGTGAAAATGGTGAAATTAAACCGAGATTTATGATGTATTGTAAAAAAAAGAGAAGAAAGAAAAATAGTCGGTTCAAAAGAAGTTTATACCAAAGGAATCACTTAGAAGGATCGATTATTCATTGATACTTTACAAAAATCAACGATATAAAGTCTTGTAAAAAGTGGCTGATATCACCACTAATTCTGTAAAAGTATGTAAAGAGCGGGATGTAAGGGAAGTTGGCCGTTATGGGAACGCCAACTTAGGTTGTCTTTGTCATTTATGTGATCGAGGCGTTTGTCTATATGTTCAAGTCTTTGTCATGGAACGGTCGGGGGAAAGTTACTAACAACCGTACCTTATTTGTTGGCTTTATCTATTTGTTTCGTAAATTTTGTTTAACACCCATTTTACTTCCGTTTCCTAGCAACTAACCTTAGTGTCTACTCGAACGAGGACTTGTACGAGCCTGCATGTCTATTCCGTCATTACAGCCATGTATGCATGACTCAGCTGCCTTGTTGGATGACGACTTTTGATGAAAATTAAAAGCTACCTACCCTATATCATTCTTCATCCTAACCGCTGGTTAAACACGAACAGGGGATAAGAAACCTGGTGATCAGAAATCATGTTGGAGACTTACAGCTCAGGATTGAAAGTTATCAAACAAATATCAACCTTGAACATCCTAATTGGGATGCAGCCGACTATTACTTCAAAGAAGACTATACCATCGTCCCTAAGCCAAGAGCAGTTATCTATAAAGACAGAAATGATCAAAGAAAGCTGATGAGACTAAATGAGCTTCACAAGTTTAGTGATGGGACATTGACAAGAGTCATGGAAAAGCTAGACCAAATGGTTAAAGACTTTCATCTGTTTAACGGGCCCATACAGTAATGCCCTAACGCAAGACTCAAGATCTAGGCGCCGCCCTTCACCGTTTGATGACGAATTTTATGATGAAAATGTGAGAAGCAACCCACGCATTACTATAGATCATCTAATCTTACAACCCTGAACCGCGATTGGTCGATTAAACACACAACCAGGGATTCGATCGTCGGTAAACTTGTAATGAATGTCTACAATTTCCTGATAAATATATACGGCCAAAACACCCCCGATGCGGATGTAATTGTAACGATCACAACTTCGCCGCCTATGACTAAAGGCGCCTTGCGATAGCAGACTCATTTAGGTGAAACGACAGCACTACATACGAATAGATCCAACATCTTTCTCTCAAGACCCATCCTAAACCCAACAATTCATTAAAATCCTTAGCACGCAGTTTACCTAGTATTCATCTTCCCTGAATGACTTTAGCGGTCCTGGAACGATGTTCTGTATATAGCCTTCACAACTCATAAAAAGGCCAATACCTATCTGATACGCTGACGAAACTAAATACTACTTTTAAGAGTGACCGACTAATGTACAGCAATATGAGACGTAAAATCAATTAATGTTGCCCCCTAGATTAGAGTTGAGATGAACCTATATTGTTTGACATTCATATTTGTGAGTAAGCTTGGATAAAGAACAGGTGCGATTAGGACAAAACGATGCTTAAACTAAAAAGCATCACTTCGAGACCACCAATTGGGACCACATTTTCATAAACTCAAACTTTTCTATAAGTCTACTATATGGAGACGAAGTAGGAGATACATCATAAGTAAGGTGTGTGTGGTGGAAATTTGTATGACTACACAATACACAATAAGGCAAACATCACTCCTATGGCATATTCTATCATAAATAGATTATAACCAAAATCGGTTTTGCCCACATTTTAAAAAATATTAGCATAATTTATAGAGTATCTACATGCTCATAAAATAACCAACCCAAGTTTGAGAAAATGCAAGTAATTCAGGGAGGTTCTTTTTGTAGAGACAAGCGCCAAAAAGCGCATAAAATTTTGGAGCTAAAACAAAAAGATAATATGAGAAAGATTTAGCCTGATATCTAGACCACATCAAAAAACGTGCAGGATCAAAATCCCAATCATAAACTAAAGAGATACCCCGTACAGTGGCCAAGAACAACAACCCGAAAACGAAGCTGATAGACCGAATTCACCAATACGGCGTAACAGACAACGTTCTATCAATACGCCGAGTATAGTCCCATTGAAGAAAACTATATCGAAAGGGATATAGTGTAAATAAATGTAAATTACAAAGAATGAATAGATATCCCAAATGATTGATTAGAAGCACCTATAGAGGCGTAGCACTCCAAGGAATCCAACCTAAACGCCGGTATCTGCCCAACTTATGGGCCAGATAATGGCGAAATGCGAGTCCTTTTATCAGACAACTAAAAATATAGGATAGACTGCAAACAAACGAGTATTCAATGGTAAATAATACCATTCAATTATATAACAAATTAACCTCAATTTTATGAAGAGACGTGAAATTTAGTCAAAGAGACAGTAACAACGTACACACCAAGGTCAAATCTACTATGAATCAGACTTTTGTGGACTCCATAGTAAGACATCGTTATTAAAATTTTACACTCACGTTAAAAATCGATCTATTCAATTGTGATATGGATTAACGCTTAGAGTAGTAATTACAATGGTTGTGGCTAATAACTCGGGAATATAAGCCATCCTAATTAAAAGCATTCAACTGATTATCCTGTTCAATTTGATCCAAATTTTTCAATAACCAACAATTTCCTTAATCTATAATTCGTTTGATTATCACCGATCAACTAACTTGTCTATCGGGTGTAAGAACTAAACAAGAGAGATCTGACTTACCACCCTCTCAAGTCAACCTAGGTACCAGTGTAAACCAAAAACGTAATCAAGATAGACCGAGAAAGCACATCCATATCGGAAGTTAACAATGTATTGATCCAATAGGATCACTAATAATGTTTTGTCTTTGTCTTTGAATTAATAGCTTAGTTTTTTTTAGATTTTTGAAATATTTAACAAAAATGAAACTTTCGAGGACGAAAGGATCTTCAAACCAAATCAACAAACATAAACGAAGGAATCTTTAACACAAGTCCCCGGCAACGGCGCCAAAAACTGATACACAATAAAATATACTAATATAATACCACAAGAAAGAGCAATTAAGAAAATTCCCTAAGGAAAATTCACTCTTAAAAGATATATATAATATATAATACGTATATTTAACCGGGAAGTATGATCACCCGGGTCGTTTCCCCAACGACTTGTGCAATTGAAACCACGTTTTAATTCGGATTATGATTTGAATAAGAGAAAAGATATTTTTGAGTTTCTATAACTACTAATTAAAAGCAACAATTAAAATGAACAACTAAAAGCAATTAATCACTTAAACTAATTAACGGGAGCTACTAAAAGCGACAAATAAGCAAATATACTAAATTTAACTCCTAAAAATGTAAACTAAATTTCTAAACCTAAATCAGGACAAAATAAAATTTTAAGAAAAAGAAAAACATTTTTTGATTATTTTTGAATTTTTTTATGAATTAAACACTATTTTAATCTAATTAAATCCAAAAAAATAGCAAATTAAGTCCTAAAAATTTAAAAAAATGATTTTTAAACTTAGAAAAGTCTCAAATAACATAAAAACTCAGAAAACTATTTTTAACTATTTTTAAAATTAAAATCCTATTTTTAAACTTAAAATTAAAAGCTCAAAAATGAAAATTAAAATCTAAAAGGTGAAAAAATGATTTTTCTGAATGTAAACCTAAAGCTATTTTTTATAAAACTAAAAACTATTTTTTTAGTATTTTTCTGAAACTTTTTTCTATTTTTTATGTATTTTTGAAAATTTAAACCTACGAAAAATCCTAGTAAATTATAAAATAAAAGGAGAAATCTAAAATGCAACAAAGATTTAAGGAAAAATAAAAAGAAGGTGTCAGCTTAACTAATAAGCTCAATAAGCTCGTAGTTAAGCTACGGCTTATAACTAAGAAGGAAAAGAAATTCTAATATAAGGATTAAATTATGCAAAGGATGGTTGGATGAGCTATTGAAGCATATTGGTTAACACGCATGGACATTAAGCAGGAGGTCGTGGGTTCAAGGCAGGCAAACCCCTTTTTGCATTTTTTTTATTCACTTTTTGCAAAAACTAAAAGTTAGAACTTATAAAAGACTTAATTTTAAGCACTTTTAATCAATGGAGCATAAGCTTAAACTCAAAAACAAGCTCAGAAAGAGCTTATGAAGTTCTGCCTTCAGTAAGAAGGCTTTTGAGCTATTTTTAGCTTATTTGGACTAAAAGCTTTGCATAAGCTTCATTATAAGCTCAAATTTCAAACTAGAAGCTGATTTAGAAACCTTAAGATTAGTACTAACTAGTTTTAACAAGCTAGAATCCTAACTAATACTTAAACCTAACTGAATTCTAGGATAAAACCTGCAACTCAACAATAAAAGCTAAAGGCACAAAATCAAATTAAGCCATTATGAGTTATAAGCTATTAATGAACCTGAGCTTTTGAAAACTAGATTAACAGCTTATAGACTATAGATTCAACTTATAAAAACAACTACTCACAGTTAGAAATTCAAAATTAAAAGCTAAGGACAGTAACTACTTTCTTTTTTGGTTTTTTGAAGGATTTTTTTGAAAACTTAAGGAGCAATTGTACCTAGGCAAATAAGCTGAGAAATGAAAAACAAGCCTTAAACTATGCTAATCTATGACTTAAACTTAAAGCTACTAAAATTTAAGATACTAAAACTTAGATTAACTAACCTAAACTTAAACTAGAAATGACAGCAGTAGTAACAAAGGTTACTACTGCTAGCACAAATGAACAAAAGTTAAATCCAACTTGCAGGTTACCTCTTTGGTCACAACTGCACTAAACACTCTTGTTGAGTGTGTACAAACACAAAACAAGCAAGAACCAAGCCTGAGATGGCTTGGTTCAAAATTTGCACAAGTGAAAATACTA
>BQNB010143186.1:0-13008 GCA_026074375.1 Tanacetum coccineum | reverse complement strand
TATATATATATATATATACATATATATATACATATATATATATATATATATACATATACATATATATATATATATACACATATTCAGCCAAAAATAATAGATAAAAAATAAAAAAATAATTGGGGTGTTGTTTGGATCGGCCTAAAAAAAGGAGAAAAAGGAGTCCAAGTTTGATTAGGAAACTAACTAAAAATCTCTTATAAATACTCTTTATACACAAACCCTAAAACAATTTTCTTCTCCCTCTTCCTTTGTGTGTGTCGACCGGCCCCAAGATGCAAGAAGAAGAACACCAAAAATTTTTGAAGAAAATTTAGGAGAAGAATCGTAAGGATTCTTGGTTAAAAGGTTTTTCGTATAACCCTTTTTATTTAAACTCTTTTTCATCTAATTATTGTAACTTTTTAATTGATGGAATTAGGGTTTTATAAAATCTCAGTAAATATGTCGGTATGATCATAAAATATCGATTATAGAGTAATTAGGAAGTTAACTATGCGTTTGATTAGGGTTAGATAGTGTTAAATTCAAAGTTGAATCTGAGCAGAATTTTAGGTCAACTTGTTTAGATCATAACTTGATGATACGGATGAGATTTGTGGAGTTTCCAGGATCTAAAATCATCTACAAGGAGTCTACTTTCCAAAACTTTAGGTCTCGAGAGTTAATAATAAGTAGAAATCATTCAAAACATTTTTACAAGATTCTTTTTCGAATCTGGGTTTTCTGAATAGTTTTGATTCATGTTTATGAGGTCAAAAACCCTATCAAAACATTTTTATTGGATGTGAAATTGAAGCTGGTATAAGTTCAAGGTGTCTAGTAACCCTTGTAATTTTTCTATATTTTTGTGAAGTGTCTAAGTATTTTTAGAAAAATCAAATATTTAGGTGTGCGATCAGATATTTTTCTAGACAGTTTGTGATGTGAAATTTTTGAAAAATAGTTACCCTTATTTTCTTCACTTGGAAAAGTTCCAGTAGATTTAGAACTCATTGAAGATGATGTAAATGGGTTTTGGAAGTCAGAGGAGGTCGTTTAGTATTTTATAAAAATTCATAAAATGACCTTAAATTTATGCAATAAACTGAATATGAACATTGGTGTAAAACATAGTTAGAGTATAGATAACGTGTGGGAAACTTGTTGGGATGGTCTTGAATGTGCTTTCAAACATTAGGATCCATCAATTGAATGTTACATGGTTAGGGTCGTAAAGTCTCGATCATGTGTAACCCGTATTATATGTTTGTGTCGATCATTGCTTGGATTTCTGTGCGCGCGTGTGAACTTTGAGGTGAGTATTCGTAGCCCCATTTTCTTATGTTTTCTTGAGGTAAATGACACTAAATTGTTTTTGAAATATTTTGATTGCTGTGATAAATTGGTTTTATATGTTTTGGACATTATGTGATATTATATTGCTATGCATGTGTTTGATGTTATTGGATCGGGGGTAGCGCCTACCTGTATTGTTTGAGATATTAGAGCGGGGGTAACGCCTACCCATATTATGTATAAGTGGTACTATGCATTCTAGGTGAGCTTGGCATTGAGACGCTAGAGCTAATCTAAGCCTGAATGTGAGGATTTGATTATGTGTTGACTATATGTTTTCGTGTACATATAATATTTATGTTTGTCCTAATTGAGTGAAGCACAACAAATGTTTTGTTTTAAGTTAAACCTATGAATCTCACCAACGTAATGTTGACGTTTTTAAGTATCATTTTAAGGTATGCCTAGTGATGTTTAAGGAGTAAGACTGCATGGCTAGCGAGACTATAGGATCCTGCATTGGAGTCTTATTATCTATCATTTATTTTTTGTACTTTCATTTTTAGAATATTTTGGATTTTGGTGTTTTAATACTTTATGACCATGTATTGTTGTGTTACGATTAACCTCGATACAAGTCCCCTCTTGTGTCAGGTGTCGTCATAACATTTTGATTTATTAAATTTTTATGCATTTTAGTTATTCTCTATTGTGACATCAATTGTTGTGACGATGCCTATCGTGTTACGCCTCGCGTTTCCGCCTTGGCGGGGTGTGACACCTATTAGGCATAATCTAAAAAACTGGTAACACACAAATAGAGTACATTGCACATGTGTTTAGATATATAAGTAGCTAAAATAGTAATGACCACTTAATAATATCTATTAACTATATTAAGACCTAAGAAAAACACTCAAAATCATTTAGCCTAACACATAAAGATATTCGTCATCCTTTTGTGTATTAGATGCAACGACGTATACTTAGCTTGATTTTATTTGAAAATAAAATAATTTCCTCCCCATTTCAAAAATTAATCAAGATCAATCTTTTAAAAAGACAGATATCGAAGAAAAAGATAAAATACAGTTAAAACAAAACACAACGTTTTGACCACTATGTAGTATTTTGCATTTTTTACCTATTTAAGTTTGAAATAAAGTCTTGGAAGTATTTTTAAATAAAAGTAGACTCAATTACCTTTAAAATGGCAGGTAGCACGTCTTCTACAGACTTACGGTTGATTTTATATGAACTTTTAAAGTTTTCTAAATTTTGTTGAAACAGATAGACGGCCCCTAGAAAGGTGACGGCTCCCAGATATATTAGGGGGTCATCCTAACATTTTGGGGACCGCCACCAGTGACCCAAAGAACACGTTTTTTGTATAAGATCATTTGGTGACTTAACGGAAGGACGTAGTACTTTAGAAAGTTGTTACAGCGCATAAAATACGTGTTTTAGACGCCATTTCTACTCTTACGACTAAAAAAATATATTGACATTTCTAAACTCTTTTTAGAAGATTTTCCTTCAAGCTATTATACGAAGTATATCTAACAGCAAAATTATTACGAATCAAGCAACAAAACACTTTTCATATTTAATCCTCTTTCATGGGTAATTTGATACATGGATCGTATTCTATTTTAAAACCATTTGTTTTGAAAACTAGAGCGACGTGGCTCTGATACCAATTGTGGAATACGTAGAGGGGGGAGGGGTGAATATGTTTCTGTTTAAAAACTTTAGATCATACATTACATAACTCTCTGCCGACGGTCCCATAAATATATAAGGGCCGCCTAGCTAAATCAGGGGGCTGCCTAATTTATGGGGACCGCCTCCAGAATAGGTTTTTGGACTAGATCTTTCGTATCAAATACCCGATCAATGGTGACACAATATGAAGAGTGTTAATACTAGTTCTACAATAACTATACATATGGTAGTAAAGCATATCCAATTACATAACCATAAACGCAATATCCATGACACAAATATAATCACAACAATATAAACTACTAGTCACACAATCATCTATATCATGCATATATAAATATAAAGCGGTAAATGCAAATATAATCGTAAAGAGATAAGTAAAAGGAAATGCAAACCACACACGATGATTTATAGTTGTTCGGTCACGAAGCTCCTCTTCGCCCTACTCCACTCCTCGAGTACCCAATTCGAGAGTTACTTCACTAGTCAACAAGCTCCCTTTAGGCAGAGAAAACCGTTACACGTCACTTATTCCAATTTCCGACACTAAGCTAAATGTCTAGTCCTTCTTCGGGTACAACCAAACCCGTTATGTTTTATGGCCCAACATAACAAACCTAGTGTTTTAAGGCCTAAACACATAAACCGTGTCGCTTACATTATTTTCCGACACTAAGCTAGATGTCGAGTCCTAATCTTAGCTAGAACCAATCTACCACATCACTCGAGTATTTTAAGGCCTAAAATACTAACCGACACACAATCAACACTTTTGAATTTATACACTATTTTAAGCATCATTTTCAGGTGAGCTTCATGAGAATACTAAGGTTAAGAGAGGTGGCTAGAATGACAGCTAGGATTGCATTAGAGTTCGCTCCTGAGTTTGTTTATGTTTGTTGCATGATTTTGTTGAATGTTATTTGATTTTATTAGGATCGTGAGATATTGTTCTTGTATTGGTGAGACCCTTTTTCATTAATACAAGATGTCGTTCTTTTGGTTTTCGGTATTGTCATGACACATTGTGTCTTTATTACTTAGTTATGCATTTAGTGTTTCTCTATTGTTGACACCATTGTGTTGTGATGATATCCATGATGTTACGCCTCGTGTTTCCGCCTTGGCGGGGTGTGACACAATATTTAAGGGGACCGCTCCGACAGACGCTCCTGTTTTTGTCTTGTTATGGTGAAATATTTATGTGGTGAAAATCTGACTTGTTTTAGGGGGAAATGGCCAGATTTGAGTTTTATAATAATTACTACATAAAACATTTCTTTATAATTCAAAAATAATTTGTCTAATTAATTTTTGAGAAATTGTTTTGTCATATTTATAAAATGTAGAGTTTTAAGACAAAAACTTATTTCTTTGATCATCCTACAAGTTTAATGTTTGTTTGTACATACCTTACGTGATTTACGTCAGGTGCAAAATGATGTCGGTGTTGATGCAGACTTGAGACATCGAGAGATGTTGATGTATGTGTGCATTGATGATTTGTGATTACGAGTAACTTGCGCACTTTACGTTATGTATTACAAGTTACATGTTTGTCATCACCAAAACATAAAAAGACCGTATAGATTAAATATCGTAATATTTGCACTAACGATAAGGATTGATGAAGCCTGAGTTGACTTTTTACATACAACCAGTCCAATTTTATGTGTTTTGTTCTAACATGAAAAACTCTTGGCAACTATGTAGATAACAACTTGATTATCACACTTCAAATCAACAAGACCTAAATCTAGAATTCCAAGATATTTCATTAAGCTGACTAACCAATTAATTTCACAACATGTTAAATCCATTGCCTTGTACTCTACGTCTGTTGAGGACCTTGACACTACACTTTGCTTCTTCGATTTCTAAGTAATAAGAGAATCACCAAGTATGATAAATAAAATTTTGTAATTAAACAAACAATAAAAATACGACTCAAGTGGCAAAGCATTTTAGCGACTCAAAATGCGACGCCTTGGGAAGAGGAAGGGGAAAGCATTTTGGACTCAGGCCTCTTGTCTTGCTTGTGTAAACTTGGTTTTGATTATTGTCCTCATCAATTAGTCCCTTTTATTATGGTTTAGAATTTATTGCGCCACGTGGTCCTTTTGATCCTAATTTTGTCACAGCTCAGATGGTGGCACACCCAGGTTGGTTTGTAGGACATGGGTTCAAATGTTGCCTATCGCATTTTCAAGCTCTCGGTTTCTTTATCGTAGAAAAAACACGAGTAATGTACATGAGCCCGATTCCGACTCAACTCCCAAGGCTATAAATGTACTTTTTTTATTCCAAACAAGATAATATTTCCCCACACATTACAACGGGAGCAAAATTATTCATTTTGTAGCTATGAAATGTCAAAATGAAATTTAGCAATAATATGTTTTTGGATTTTTGCAATCAAAATGTTTAAATAATAGTAAGAAAATTGATATAAAGTAGTAAAAATTTAAAGTTTAATTAGGTTTATGAGTTAATTTGTTCTATTATTAAACTATAGAAGGATTTCAAATATAAAGGTCGATGTGTTTAGGGATTATTTCGATCTTTTTGTTAGTTAAGAGGATGATAAGAAAGAAGTTCAATAACAACAATTTAGGATTTGAGGGAAACTTTGATGCTTTAATAAAGTGAAAAGGTTGGTTTTAAATTTTCTTTGCGATATTATAGATGAGCATAGGTGTGGCAATTCGGTTTGGGTAAGCGGGTTTCGGTTTGGAGGTTGGTAGGTCAGAAGACTTCAACTCGAATACGATCCGTTTAAATAATATGGTTAGTTGTATCAACCTTAACTTATTTACAAATAACCCGAACACGACATATTTAACCCAATATGTACATAGGGTGACGGGTTAAATATGTTAAATGGGTTGAATAGATTAAACGGGTTTCGGGTTGACCATTTAGCCGGTTTTATCTAGACAAATTGGCACATTACACAGGTTTAACAGGTTAAACGGGTTTGTGGGTCGACCCGCTTAACCCATTTAAAACCGTATATTAAAACAAATATAATTTTTAATGTAAGAAAAAAAATCTTAAACGGTTGGTTGTCGACTTTCTTAACTTATTCTCAACCCAAATCTGACCTGGTTAATAAATGGGTTAGATGGATCGATCCGAACACGAACTGAAATCTATTTAGACTCAATCTGAATCTATTGATTTTTGTGTCGGTTTCAAATAGCATGCCAGGTCAGAAATTACACCCCGTAAATGAAAAATACCATCGAACATGTATAATGTTAACGGTTACTTGTTTTAAGGTGTTTGACCATTAAAAAAGAGGTATGCTACATCCACAAAATCTTTACAAAATATTTTCCACAAAATGATGCGGCATACATAGATAGGAAGATTTGAATTCAAAAGGATGAGAGAGAAGTAATTTGGATAATTTTTATTGGTTAAAAGACATTTTGTTAAAGTTTGTTTGTAAAAGCTTTGTGGATGTAGCATTTTCCTTTTGTGAAAGTTTGTTTGTAAAAGCTTTGTGGATGTAGCATTTTCCTAAAAGAGGTATGCTACATCCACAAAATCTTTACAAAAGATTTTCCACAAAATGATGTGGCATACATGGATAGGAAGATTTGAATTCAAAAGGATGAGAGAGAAGTAATTTGGATAATTTTTATTGGTTAAAAGACATTTTGTGAAAGTTTGTTTGTAAAAGCTTTGTGGATGTAGCATACCTCTTTTAGGAAATTCCTTCACACAATGTCTTATAACTTTGTGAAAGTTTGTTTAAAATCCATATGTTGGAAATTTAGGCTAAGTTCATATATTTGGTCATAAGCAAATTCCTTCACACATGCCAGGTTATATAATGTGACACACCTACTATCAACTTTTTTATTTTTTAATTCTATTTTCTCACATATGTATAAAAAAAATTTATATATTTTATATGATAATAATTTATTTATTTTATATTATATTTTTTTCTTTTTTTACATCAAATCAAAATCCAAATCTTGATTCAAATCTTAATCCAAATTTAAATTTTAATCCAAAACTCATCTAAAAACCAAACAGACTCATAGAGAGCTAGGTACAGTTGAGGTCATGGCTTAAAGCCGTGGGAAAAAGTGATGTCACGTTAGCACTTTTTCCCATGGCACCAGGATTTCACATGGCACTAAAGA
Source organism: Tanacetum coccineum (assembly GCA_026074375.1). NCBI lineage: Eukaryota > Viridiplantae > Streptophyta > Magnoliopsida > Asterales > Asteraceae > Tanacetum > Tanacetum coccineum. The sequence continues at coordinate 5,845 of BQNB010143186.1, read as the reverse complement.
CACCCCTCCCTGGTTGAAATATGACCCCGTGGGACGTATTTATATATATTGGATGATACGACCTTTCATTAGATGCATTTCTATTCATCGAGATGCATCATTTTGAGTTTCAAAAGTTAATTTGATGTGTAGATGGTGCAAATTGATTTTCATGATTTTGACACATGTAGAGGGCCAAAAAACAAAAGAAATCATGAAATGCATCTAATATACGTATATGCATCTAATTAAAAGCTAGAAAATACATTATGATGCATTATAATGCATCTAAGATTAGAGAGATGCATCTAATTTAAGTCGATGCATCTCGAATATGCGGTTATAGTTACTTCTTATCCTTCTTATTTTAATAAAAAATTACTCATTTGATCCTAAACTCTCTTTCTCTCTATATTATATATAAATCATATATATATACATATATAGATATATATACATTATTTATATACATATATATAATATACATATATTTATATTATATCATATAACTATTATATTTACATTATATATATACATATTATATATATATTCATATATATTTTTATAATAATTAATACTATACTATATATATATATATATATATTACATTATATATAAGAGGAGGCATGACACATCATAATTCCACATGGCATCCCATAAGGCCATGTCATAAATCGGTGTCATCACGCTAGCCATGTCATCATGATTTATTTATTTTTTGGTAAAATTCGGGAATAAAAATGATCACTATGGGATTCGAGCCTGAAGTGTTTGCCCTAATGAAAAGAAAGGCTTTACCACTGTGCCACTATCCGATTTTTGTTATTCTTTGCACAACAACATTAATAAACGTACTAACTAACCTCCACATGCTATGATAGTCACCCTTCCTTATCGCTCCCCAAACGCCTGACACCCACACAGATCTTCAACCCTCGATAAAAACTCTTCCATAATCTTACTAAAACAATTGTAGAACTTAAAGCTACACAATCGGATTGCTCGATCAAATCATGTAGCAAAATTGCTCGATCAACAATTAAGGTTTGTGCATGATTTGCGTTATGGGTTTCTCGCGAAGACATCATGATAACAAGATGGGGAATTAGATTAGGGTTTTTCAAGATATAATTGAATCTATAATCCTCTACCAGGTTTGTTTAATTTTCAATTTGATAAACACAAAGAATTAATCTTTGTGTTAATCGATCCATAAAATCCATATCTTCAACCCAAACTTTAGGGCAAAACATATTGTTTAATTATTTTGAGATTTTGTGGATGTTGATTTTGGATATTTGTTACACGGGCTACTAATAAATCCCAGCCTTAGTTAATTATAGTTGTATTGATTTCATTTGGATGATTATAGTGTTATGAGACTCAAACCCAATAGTGATTGATGGTGGGCACGGTTAGAACCAAAGGCATGTTCATGTAAGGTTAGAATTGATTAAGTTACGTTAAAGGTTCGCTTGTGAGTTATGAATGTTGAATTATCGTTACATGGATGTTAAGATCTTTAGTGGTGTAGATTCTAAGATCCACCCATTTTCCCTAGGTGTGCTTGGAAGTTTTTTTTAACACACATACTATATTTCGTTATGAATTTAGCTAAAGTTGGATTAAAACGGTGGTTTTATTCGGTCCACATGATATTATTATGTCAGTGGTTTATTTTTACTTATTAAGTTTTAGACTCGGTTGATATTTAAATTAGATTTTTTACTATTATTCCAATGTAGTAGTGACACTGAAGCGGATATTGATATTGCCCATATGAAAGAATTTGTGGAAGTGGAGTAATGCTTCTGATGTTGACTAATTTTTGAAACGAGTGGTGAAAGATTTTCTTTATAACCCGCGGGATCGAGTGTGACTTGAGTAACTCGATTTCCCGAACTAGATAATCCACATAGGAAGGAAAGAATTAGAGAAATAATAAAGGATATGAAGGAATATATTGTAGAAAGTATAGTTGGTTTATTTTTTAGTTTGGTAAAATGTCCCTGTACTCGCCTTATAATTTCAAGTTGGAAGTTTGGCAGTAATATATAGTTTTATACGTATTTTGATAAAAATAAACCATAAATTTTATTATATATTCATTAGAGTATCGAACGAATATGAATATACCTATTCGGGGAACACCCGTGCCCATATGAAACAATTATGTGTTTTGACATGTTGTCAACTTTGTCTAACCAACGCATTTTTTATGTTTAATTCGATAAAACCATGCATCATATGTATCCTTTTTTTGTACAAATTGATGAGGAGTTAGCAACATTAATAGCTAAGTCAGGTTTGAATAAGGTAACACTGAATTTTGGAGGCAACAATTTTTTGAAGAATGCTTAGAACCTGAACTTCAAAGGTCCATGGATATTGAAGTAGAAGCTACAAATGTCTTTGATGATAAAACTGATGTTGCTGATGATTCGGGTCAACAGGTTGATTATGATGAAGCAGACAGAGAGGAGGTAGTGGAACAAACTGAGAACCAAACTGGTGATAAAGAAGCCGTTAAAGATAAGGAAGCGGCTGCATACAGTGTTGTAAAAATTGGTCATGGCGGCCGATATTTCAATGATATATCGCTTGGCAGTTGTCCACCGCCACGATTTGTAGCAAATTTAGCGTTTTGGTCAAAACCGGTCAAATCGGCCGCCTAGTTCAACTTCGGTCAACAGATCTGCTGATTTTTGGTTGTTAGATTTTCTGGTATGTGTATTCCGATGGGTGAATCCGGTGAAGAAATAGAGAAGAGAAGAGGATGAAGAAGAAGATGGAAAAGAAAGAGGTTGTTACTAAAGTTTCAGTAACCCTAATAAGACTATATGATTTTTTTGGCCCATTAAGTGACTTAAACAATTATGTTAATAATTAAACTTGAGGTAAGTCATGTTAAGAAGTGTGTGTGTCCTGTTGTGCACATTATTTTGTGTTTTTTTCTCTCCCAGTTGTCCCTGAAAACCCTAACCGGCTGCCACCATCTCAACACTTTTTGTGTGGGTTTTGGCTACCGTCCATACCTTCTTGATTCATATTGGAACCCTATAACATCTACTGCGTTAAGGGATTTGGGGTGGTTGATCTTTTTCGATTAATCTATCCTTTTGTTCTTCGAAACCTTCATTAGGTTTTCGATTGTATGCGTGGCCATCAAAATCTTATTCCTATCATTCTAAAATTCGTTTTTTCTTGTTCTTAATCCTTCAATCGTTCCTTTATGATCTGATTTAGGGTTTAGAATTAAATTCGTTTTTTTTCTTGTTTTGGTGGCCCTTATCTGATTGAAACCCTAAGTTCTTAGGGTTTCGATCTAGGTTGCGATCTTAGATCTTAATTGATCTAGGGTTTGTGTGGTGTGGTTGGTGTTGTTGTTCATCATGGTTAGGGATCATGTTGACGGCTGGTGATGAAACCCTAATTTTCAGGGTTTCTTTGATTCGTCATGTTTGGCTGATTTGATCAGTACGTTCTGTTATGGTTGGATCGATCCATGGTTTATGTTATTAAAAACCCTAGCTTTCTTTTAGGGTTTTTTCTTTGGAAGCGTTTGATTATTGCTGATGTTGATCTCTCTTCATGTCCTTTAAGTGTAGTTATTGATCCTGGGCATTTATTGATTGATGGCTTTACTGGGTTTGTTTGGGTTAGAAACCCTAACTTGATGGAGGTTTAATCATGGTATTCGCACTACATGTTCTGGTCTGATTGGTCATTGTGGCTGCTGCACATGGTTTCATTCAGTTAAGATCATGATGAAGACGTGTAAAAGGGTGGCTATAAGCGCGTAGGGAAGAAATGGAAGTTGGTGCTAGTCCTGGAGCCATCTTGATAATCTAGGGTTACACCTTGTCTTTTGTATGATTCCGGTTATGTTTATAGCTGGTGTGTTTGATGCATGTGGTAGTGTGGTTGTTTCTGCAACTTGTAGTCCTGCTGCCTGAAATTGGATTTTACACACGATGTGCCGTAATTGTGGATTGGTCATTTTAGCATGCTTACGATAGGTAAAGACCATGTTTGAAGACGTGCTAAATGATGATCAATTCTGGTAATGGTGTTTGCTGGGAAGCTGGTATAACTGAAGATGTTCGTGGCTTGAAATCCTTGCTATGGGTTTTACTTGATGCACGAACTTGTAAGTCGTTTTAATCCAAGTGTTGATCTTTTAGATAGAGTGGTTTGTGAGTTGCTGGAAGGGGCGTGGTCTGATCTAAGGCCTGATTGGATGAATGGAATTGCATCTTACAAATCCCCTACTGGTTTGACTCTTTGTTCGTCTTTATGGAAGTTAGCCGCGAAGGCTATTTGGAAGTTGCTACAGAAAACTTTGCAAGGACAATGATACGTAAGAGTGAACACATATTTTGTGTTAGATATTGTTGAGGCAGGTTCAGGATCTGTTTGTAGCCATCTAGATGGCTTTATATTATAAAGATGTGGTTTTCTTTCTTTGGTTGTCATGAGAATGGTGTGTCATTCTTATTTCGTTTTTTTGTTCTTTGCACTAAGTTGCATTTTTGTGCCCATGTAACGAGCTGGGTTGTAGGACTTCACCTACACCTTTTGTGCTTCAACGCTTTTTTGGTGTAATACTATTTACCGGAGAAACCGTTTACCCAAAAAAAACTTGGTGGGCCTTAATCAAAAGTGATTTAAATATAACCAAAATCAGACATAATATATTCTTTGCAGCGTATGTATAAAAACATGTAACTAAAATAAATAAAATAAATAAAAAATATGTAATTTATGCAAAACTTTTATCAAATAAATATTAAAAATAGTAATTTTGTTAGAATATTGCTAATATATATTTTTATAAAATTAATTTCTTTATAATTTAGGGTCTCCGCGGAGAAACCGATATATCGCCGTCAAGACCGATTTATCGCTTGGCGGTGGTAGACCGCCGAGATACCGCCGAGCGATTTTTACAACATATTCCTTTCAAATGATTGGGGTTCAATTATTAAAAGGTGATAGTGTCCCAGTTAAGTCAAAAAAATATGTGAAAAGGTTTGCCCGAGCTGCTGCAATGGAGGTGATAATAGTACACTTTATTGTTAAAAAACTTTCTTTTGGTTTTTTAGAGGTAGCAGTTTCGACCCACGTTGGGTCAAAACCAACTAAACTACTATAATAATAATAATAATAATAATAATAATAATAATAATAATAATAAAAATAACGATAATAACGACGTCGACAACAACAACATGAAGTATTCAAACAAAAACAATCTAGACAGTTTTTTGTTGTTTAAATATGTTTGGGTAAAATTTATACCCATTTAGCGCTTCTAATTGTTTATAACCATTTGAGCGTTGTAAATAGTTAGAAAATTTCAGAACTATTAAACTAATAAATACCTAAATATTTGCAATGCAGAAAAGGTATCCGGATAAGGAACAAATGCAAGGCAGATGTTTGTCAACTCTGGAGGAAGTTGTGCTTATGGTATGATTATTAGGATATAGTAGCATTGTTCACATATGGGTGGCATCAGGTGAAGTTTATTGAGGTTTAGATACTTTAGCACACTTGAAACTTTGTTGCCAAACTTTGACTCTAATGACAGCATTTAAGAGTCACAACCAAAGACATGATGACATATACCAAAGACATGATGACATATCTTCAATCATATTCTTCATTCATGACAGATTTAAATTTCATTGCGTATGATGAAAGCAATATTTTTGTGACAAGCAACAATTGTAGATGGAAAAAATGTTACAAGACAGAAGGTACAATACATCTGTTTAACGTTATTTCATGCACGTGGTTTCATTTCAAACTATTCCGATTTTGTTAGTCTTGAACCTAAAAAATGCATTTAAATCTCCTAACT
>BQNB010143185.1:0-17026 GCA_026074375.1 Tanacetum coccineum | reverse complement strand
TAAATCAACACCACCATCACCACTCCACCACATCCATCATCATCCCCATCGTCACCACACCTCCTCGTCACCACCACGCTACCCCCACAGCCGACACCCACCAACACGATCATCATCTCTACTACACCAACCACCGCCGCTGCTATGCCACAACAACCACCATCTTCATCTTCGCCTCGCTGCCGCCACCACCAGGTCACCAATAAGGTTGCGTTGGGATTTCATAGAACAGAGTGAGTTTGGTTTTACTAACACCGAAAGGGGGTGTTTGTTTCTGGGTTTAAGAACGAGTAGGGTGCGTTTGGTTGGTTGTTTAACAATTTTCGAGTATGTTTGGTTTTACTTATGTCATTTACTATTTGATCTCGTTTAATTATAGATGTTTAAAAACGCAAGTAAATTGCAACATATATTGTTGAAGGGAAAATGATGAGTTTTGTAAAAATGGGTAACGTCGTATAAACGACTAGGTCATGCCGAAATTTATAAAAATTTATATATTTAGTATTTTCATTAAAATTTCTATTATTTTAGAAAACCGATAAAAGAAAGAGATATAGAATTAAGATTTTCTAAATTGTAATAAATCGGTAAATAAACGAAAATTATACTTTTATAAACAAGACAACTAGTTTAGTTAAAACGTGTGTTTACTCTTATGCAAGAACTTTTTATTAATTTAATTAGTGACTTTTGAAAACGTGTCGAATTATATTGTTACGATTATTTTCTTACGTTTCTCATATAATACTTGTAAAGTATTATATATTGTGACTTTTCCTTTTGGATGGTTGTCTTTATATACTTCACCATATGAATTATATAATTGTTTCTTTGTCATATGTAATATATATACGGAATATATTACATACTTTGCGTGTGCTTTTCGATTTATTTTATTTAACCAACCACCAAACTCATCCAACTTGAAATCCAAATCCTTATCAACGTGTTGCGTTGATGTACTCATCCATCGAAAAACCCCAAATTCATCATCCTAAGCTAGTGGGATATAACTGTTTAGTTAAGCTGCATCTTCTTGGTCGAGCCATTCCGTTTTTTGTTTGCGTTGTGCTTATTAATTCCATTTCTGCTAGTTGCTCTGCAACATCAAGGTGAGTTCATAGCCCCACGTTTTACTTGTTTTATATTTACCTTATTACTTTTGGGGTGAGAAACATGCTTGTTTACAAACTCGATTACTTCACTGAATTTCAAACTCGTATACGTTATGTACAAACTTGTTACATGATTGATATCACACTCGTTTTTACTTATGGATATAAGTACTTTAAGCTTTTACAAAAACGTTGGTTGTTTTTACTGGACACAAGTACTTGCGTGAGATATCCCTGTTTACGTGTTGCCTAAGTTAAGCGTTTAGACCACTACTGCCCGAACTATCATGAACTGTCAATCTCTTGACTGGAGGACCGGTCGAGGGAGCGCGAGTGAATAAATAGATCTATTGGGACTAATTATCCCTATCCGGGTGAGTAGCGCTCACTACTCACGGGGCGCCCGAAAAACTGATATATGATCATGTCGAACTGGTTAGGTTGTCTTTTGTCAGGACACCTGGAAGGCAAACCAATACTTATAAGCAATGTAACATGCTATCTATCTCAATTAGCTTCAGAGTCATGAGCTAGGTGCAACGTAAATACCCACCCATTTTATGTGAAGTTATATCTCCTATAACTGTCACATATACGTTTTGAAGTCTTGTGGTCCATACTACTTTGGTTGTACGTTTCTGATTACTAAACACTTTTCATAATACTGTGAGTGAAACAACATTTACTAAACGTTTTGGATACTCGTAAATGTTTTGCTTAAATCTATGAATCACTCAACTTTAAAGTTGACCCGTTTTAGAAGCATGTTTTATCTAGTGCTAGCTTTGGACTTCTTATGTGCTATGTGGATTCTATACGTGCAATAAGAATACTCTTTCACAAGACTGTTATTTACCAATCATTACTCGTTTGTCTTTTTGAAAACCACTATAAATGGCTTTGCTAATATTTTTATTCGCTTCCGCAAAATTTAATTTTCCTTTAAAATGTAGTAAAACCTTAATTTAATTTTACATAAACATTGCAACAGTATTCTTCAAATGTCTTCATTTAATCTCTAGAATTGCGCCTTTTTGCTTCTTCTTCACAAGTGACTCCATAATTACTGCAATAATAAACTTTAAGCAATTAAGTACCAATATCTTGCAATAATTATTCAAAAGTAGGTAAAATACGTGGGATAAATGATAGTAAAGTATGACGTTATTTGGTGATATCATTCTCCATCTCCTAATCATGAATGGCACACAACAAAGTCTATTGACGACCGACCTCCTCAAACATGGATAACTCAGTTGGCTCAAGTTTCTGGCACATAATCTTTGTTTAATGAGTTTCTGGCTAATCCCATTGACTTCTTTGCCTTCATAATAAAACGGCTCAAGATTGAAAATCTAACTCAAGATGTGTTGACCAGCCCAACCTATGATCACATGAAAGGCACGTGCAAGAGTGTAGTGGAATTGGAGTACCACTTGGAAGAAGTATTCAAAGCTACCAATGATCAACTAGACTAGCATAATCCTGAAGGAAGGCTGTATCCCCATGATCTCAGCAAGCCCCTACCTTTAATTTCGAATGCACGAGGTCGTTAAGTTATCCCTTTCGATCACTTCATCAACAACGATCTTGAATATCTGAAAGGAGGGAGCTTAAGTCAAAGATACACCACCTCAATTACCAAGACGAAGGCTGCTAATTATAGTCATGTAAAATGGATTAAAGACACGGTTCCTGAAAGAATATGGAGTCTAGAAAAAGTTGTTTACGACAAGCATGCTTACTGGAGAACATATCACTGGGGTCCAAAACGTCAAAAATTCTACGGATATGCTGCAAACATTGAAACTTCAATAGATGTCTACTCAAGACACAGGATTATAGCAGTAACTAGTCTCAAGATCATGCAGTTTTTTGGTTATAGTCATCTGGAAGAGATTATTGTTCGAAGACAAGACGATCAGCTATACAAGTTTAGAGAAGGAGACTTCAAAAGACTTCGTCGACAAGACATTAAAGATATGTTACTTATCTTTGTTCAAGGTAAGCTGACCAACCTCAATTTAGATGAACGGTATGCATTAAATGTGGCTTTAAGAATGTACACTAGACGTATTGTCATTCAAGAACGTGTAGAAGATCTACAATTAGGAGTCAAAAGCTACCAGAAGAAGATCAACCTCTCAAGGCCAGACTCATACCGTTCAGATCTCAGAAAAATGACTCCTTACACCGCTTACCCTAATATCCAAGGCATTATTTATCAAGATGACATGGACAGAAATCGTCTGATGCGCACTGAGGAACTTCACAAGTTCAGTGATGGCACACTAAACCATGTTCGTACTGCTCTTAATGATATTACCACCGGGATTCAGATGGAGTACTTGCCAAAGAGAAAGTAGAGTAAACAAGACAAGCAAAGATCTTAGGTGATGATCAATGCCATTGACAAGAAGCTTAAAGATAGAAGATTGATGCGAAGCTTGGAGAAGTTTGTTGGTGGAAGACCTTACGGGGGAGACCTTCGGCCACTGGAAAGGACCATATGATTTATCATATGATGTCCTCATCATAACAGGTCAAACCTCGTGTAGACTTAATGGTGATAATAAGGAGTGCTTGAGTACAAAATTTTCAAGAATTTCTTAGTAAATTCAATTTTTTTAAATTATTGTACTCAACACTGTCTTATATACCCTCAAAAATTGAGGGGGATCATTAAAATGTTCCTAGTAGATATTGTGTAACATTTTGTCCCTGAACGTTTAATCAATTCATATCCAAAATATCAACGAACTAACATTTTGGATAAAGGGAGAAAATGTGATTAAATTGAACCTAACTTGTATTGAAATGTGATCATACAAAATGGACTCAATGCACTCTACACTTAACATGTACTACAATTACGATGCACATGTTAAGGGGAGCTTTTAGTGATGATGAAAAACTCTCAAAGTGTGAATCTTTTTTATATTTATATCAAACACTTTGATTGAACTTTTCAATAGTTTTGAAGGATTGTGATGGAATACCCAAAAGACCGACCATGTACTTAAATTTATGAAGTTATAAGGAGGTTAGGCATAGGTATTCAAATCCGATGATCCAGCCAGAACCGGAGGGATCTACCCAGGGATATCCACTAGATAGTGTAGAAGTCCTTAGGTATGATACAAAAGGAGAAAAAAATGAGAATCGGGAATAATGCCGACTGAGATGTAGCTAACACTGGAATAAACCCAACAAGGTATTAGTTATGAAGTCTCGGTAAGCATTGATGAGGTTGAAGAATGAAAAAGAAATGTTAGGATAAAGGGTGAAAAGAAAGAAGCCCTTCATACACTTAGGCAAAAACCGGGTCAACACATAAACTGTCAGAAACACTAAGTTGTTATCTAACATTGAAGATAGTCATGGACCTAGTAACGCTATGCACAACCCTCCCTAGCCACTCAAGGTCTATCAACAGACTCTTGTTTCATTTCTCATAGAGATTACACACATTTCTGTTGACTTTCTCACTCCGAGTTAGTTGATATTGAAAAGGTGGCAGTCTGTACCAGCCTCCGATTACTAAAACCAAAGTGCACTATAGAGTCTAGAGCCAAAAGAGATCATCCATAAATCTCATTAGGACACTTGTCAAAATTATGCTTGCTAAGTCACACAATATGAATAACAAGATAAATATTAAGAGTCCTACGCATTATCCTTGTGATTTTGCCAGAACATCCGAGTGATACTTAAGTATTCATAGTGAAGATGGAAATCCTGCTTGAGCCAACATCAAACAAGCTCATGGTAGGTGACTTGTGTGATTCTATATGAATGAAACTTGTAACAACAGGAAAGAAATGATGGTGCAATTCTATATGAATCAAACTTGTTCTAGGAAACGGATTAACAGTTGATGATGAATTTTTGAAATGATTAACACTCTCGATGTGTGACAAAAATACTTTAGCAAGTGACACGTCGATTGATTTTCAAATCAATTTTCAATTCAATCGGTGAGACTTCGTCTTGCTGTTCACTCATACCGTGTTGTTTGCTTTGAGATGCTTCGGTAATGAGAACGGTTGTTCGCATCTGCCAAAACATCTGTTGTCAAGGAGAATCTTGAAATTCTACCCGTTCACTGGCTAGGTATTTATACTGTCAACGGGGAACCGTGGTTATTAACCAAACACAAGCGAATAACAAAGCCATATTCGTCTCCTCGCTTTATTGCTAACTGTTTTAATGCATGATACTTAAAGATGGAGGTGAAGGTACCTGATTCTAGCTGGCTCAAAGATTCATAACCACATGCTCATACCCGACCGATAAGTATAAAGACATCATGAAAGCTCAAGTACATGTTTCAATACTTCTGCTACTCTGATACCGTACGTCCTACTTGAAGCGACGAAGTGTTAAAGTTAAAGAACCTCAAGAAAGATGCATTATTAAAGCTTTTCAAGTTAACATATCAAGAAAGGTATGAGCATGTCGGTCTAAAAGTCACTAGTTCACAAGATAGCAAAGTTTACAAGATGGCTATAAGATACTATGCTTGGTTTATGATTTCAAGAAGCTCAAGATTACTTATTCACATACAAGTCAAGCTAAAGGAACAAGCTCAAGCCTAAAGTCAATGATCACTACTCCACATTCACAAGAAAATAAAAAAGAAAAAAGAAGTCTGCGAGCACAAGAACAAAGACCTTCATAGTATGTAATGTTTAAGCTTTTGTAAAATGAAGTGACCTCCTTTAGGGGGAGATTGTTAGGAATACAAAAGTGTCGGTCACTTCCATAGATATCATTAATATCTTGTTTAGTTATTTTTGGAACTTAAGTAGGCTAGTTAGCCCAAGGCTCATGGAAAGCCCATGAGCCCCAAGCCCACACACTATAACTTAAGGTATATAAACCCTTTCCATGCTATAGAAAGGGTGTTGGTTGTTCATTTTGTTTCACATATTAATGCATTTTTCTCTTATGTTTACTTTCTCTCTCTGAAGTGTTCATCCAACCACTCTCTCACTAAAATCACCTCTCTTTCCCTCTACATGTATGTTATTAGATAGTCACCATAACCTTTAAACAAGTCAAACACTTACTAACATACTCAGCTATGTCCTTTTTCATTCCAGGCCACCAATACTCTTCAATATTCGTATTAAATCTTATCTGGTAATGGGTGTATAGAGTACTTATCGAACTTATGAGGCTTCATTATTAATCAGAGTTCTTACCTCACACTTCAAAGGTACAATTTTTTGATTTAGGTTTAAAAGTACCTTTACTTTCTCTTTTATATCTCTCATCACAAACCTTTTTGCATTCTGCAGTCTCATCCACTAGCCTCCTTCTAAGCGTCAGTTATCCTATACTTAGATACTCGATGAAGGTATCATATTTCATAGCTCTATACTCTTTAAGGCTTTACTCTTTCCTTCCTTACTCTTAGGGCATCAGCCACTTACATTCGCACTTACAAGGATGGTTATGCGAATTTCACAGTCATTATCACTAACAACTTTAATACAGCGACGCCTGTCGCATATTCAATCTTTTTTGACTAAAGATATGCTGATGACTTTATGCTCCGTATAGATGACACTCTTTTTATCATACATCGATATTGTCTCACAAGATCTTAGTGCAAAACACACGAACCGCACCCAACTCTAAATCATGGGTAGTATAATTCTTCTCATAAATTTTCAACTGCCTAGACGCATAGGCTATCACCTTACCTCTTTGCATCAACACAGAGCCTAGTCCTATCCCGAACGTATCACAATATACCACAAAGTCTTCTAGTCTATCGGGGAGAGCTAGAACAGAAGCATTACACAACTTATCCTTTAAGGTTTGAAATGTCAATTCCTGTTCCTCACCCTAATCAAAAGTGTTATACTTCTGAGTCAAGATAGTAAGAGACTTAGCTATCTTTGAAAAGTTCTTGATGAACCTACAGTAATATCTAGCCAATCCTAAGAACGAACAAACCTCAGTCGGAGTTCTAGAGGATTTCCAATTCTTAACAGCTTCAATCTTACTAGGGTCTACATGAATCCCATTTCCATTTATCACATGCCCGAGAAACTGTACTTCTCTTAGCCAGAATTCACACTTAGAAAACTTAGCATACAATTTCTCTTTCTTGAGGAGTTCCAAGACTAACCTTAAGTGTTCTACATGCTGCTCTCGAGTCTTAGAGTAGATTAATATATCGTCTATAAACATTATCACAAACTTATCAAGATAAGGCCTACAAACTCTATTCATTAAATCCATGAATACCGTTGTTTCGTTAGTCAGACCAAAGGGCATTACTGTGAACTTGAAATGTCCATAACGAGTTCTAAACGCAGTCTTTAGAATGTCATCCTCATGCACTCTCAGCTGATGATATCCAGACATAAGATCTATCTTTGAGAAAAACTGCGACCCTTGCAGTTGGTCAAAAAGATCATCGATCCTAGGAAGCGGATAATGATTCTTAACTGTCAACTTGTTTAATTCTCTATAATCAATGCACATCCTAAAAGAACCATCCTTTTTCTTAACGAACAATACTGGCGCTCCCCAAGGCGATGAACTTGGTTGAATGAAACCTTTGTCTTGGAGTTCCTTGAGTTGTCCCGACAACTCCTCTAATTTAGAAGGTGCCAAACGCTAGGAGACTTTGCAATCAGTACAGCTCCAGGGATTAACTCAATCCGGAACTCAATTTCCCAGAGAGGTGGTAATCCTGATAAATCATCCGGAAACACCTCGGGAAAATCTCTAACCACAACAATCTCTTCTTGTTTCTTATCACTAGCCTTAGCACTCATCAAAAGTCTCGCTTTCTCTTTTGGTCTCTCTCCTAATATACTAAGCACCTTGCCATTCGGTAGTGGTATCCTCACTACTTTCTCATGACAAATTATTTCAGCCTTATGATTAGACAACCAATCCATACCTATAATCACATCAAAACTCCCATGCCCAAAAGGTATCAAATTAATGTCAAAGACATGACCCTCAATTTCTAGTTTGCAACCCTTAATAACCTTATCAATCTCTACTAGCTGCCCGCTAGCTATCTCAATCTCATATCCATTTCTAACAGCCTTATCGGTCAGTGCACCAGAAATCTGCACAACCTTTTATATAGTCTTTGGCTCCATTGCTGCCACCATCTTACAAATCTGTGAAGCAAGGCCATACATATACCTCTCAATCATCCTACTTTCTGGAGTCACTAAATGTGGAACTAACCTAGCCAACTCATGAAACCAATCAGTATACGTAGCATGGACAACCCCGACCATGGCGTGATTCCACAACTCAGTTTCCAACATTTGCATTTCATGACTAGGACAAAACTCTTCTATCATCATAAACTTAAAGTTATTCCATGACATACTAACAGCAACTTCCCGAATTAGCGTGCGAGTCTGAGAGTTCCACCACGTTAAAGCCTTAACGACAAACAAACCAGGAGTGTATTTCACTTTTTGGTCAATACTACAACCACTCATATCTTGCACAGACTCCATTTTCTCAATCCATCGAGTAAGAACTACAACACCTCCTTTACGATCATATTCCTTAGGGTTACAAGCTAAGAACTCCTTATATGAACAACCTACCCGGTTGCCATTTACTATCACATTCCTAACATTCTCGTGAACGTTCTCATTAACCACATTACCATTTTGATTTTCAACACTTCCTTGGTTACCAACCTGAGCTAGCATGGCGGGTAAGAGGTTCTGCAACTGTTGGGCAATAATTGTCGAGAAGTCAGGTGCCCCTCCATTAAATCCCTCTACATTCCCATTGACTCCCTCTACACCTCTATTAGCTCTATTCCTTGGTCATTTCCTTGACCATTCAAATCATCAAAACGCTCATCATTACTTTCCCTAGGTCTTCTACCCCTCCCATCTCTACCAACCCGTATACCTGTTCCCCCTCCTAATGATTCAGTAGCAGGCCGGCCAGCACTTTGGGTCCTCATCCTTGGCGGCATTAGCTATATCCTCATCCTTGGTGGCATTATCTACACGAGGGAGAACATGGGCAACATTAGGTAGGTAGGAAGACTAACATATATATAGAATATCTTACTATATATATAATTATACACATAATACCTCTTAATGGTGTCAACATCAATTTGGTGAACAGTATTACAAGTACGAAGTAAGTTTGTGATACCTTTTATAGCTACGTTGCGCCACCGTATTTATATCCACACCTTTCCATTCATAATTTAGTATGGAGCTCACACATCTCAATGACTGGACATAAATAAAGCACCAACACGTGAACATGCGAAAGCAACACCGCGCACATAGATCCTAATATGCAAGCTAAATGATTGGATCTTAGGATGACATCAAATATCATCAATTTCTAATTTCATTTATCACTATCCTGTTTTGCCACTTTTTATATCATTATTTGCATGATTTGGGACTTATTGCTTTAAAAGTTTATTAATGCAGCTAATTCTGGGTGTTTTGTAAAGACAAGCTAAGGCGGCATAATTGAGCTAAAAGGAAGACATTTGAAGATTGCTGATTTTCTGACCAATACGCCATATCCAGCAAAAGAGATACGGCGTATCAGCGCCTAAACTTCACAAGAAAGCGCGTTTGACAAATTCCCAATACCGCATATCACTCTGCTTCCATACGCCGTATCCATGAAGATAACTATTCAAAGATGTAGTAATAATGTATATTAGATTGATATCATGATTATTGAGTAACGGTAATGCTACACTTATGGAATCGCCTCCTATACGCCGTATTGGCCAAGACAGATATGGCGTATCGAGTCTTTTTCAGACACTATAAATAGAAGACTCAAAAATGAGTTTTCAGTGTGCAATATCATATTCTTTATGCCGTACTCACTAAAGACGAATTTTAGAAGAAAAGAATAGCCATCAAGGTCAAGCATTGATCACGAATCTATAAAAGACATCATGTAATTTTTACTCTCTTAATCGTTTGATTTTAATTGTTTGATTGCGCTTGTATAATTACAATGGTTGTGGGCTAATACCCTCGGGTATTATCCATCTTAATGAAAGTTTAATGTTAAGTTTGTTTTAAAATCAATTTCTTAATTAATCATTGATTATTTAATTATGTTTATCACCTCATACTTGTTTATGTGTTTGAATATGCGACCTATCATTCAACTAGGTCTAATGATACCTAAAAAGTAATCTAGATACTAGGATAGCTCTCCGTATTATGTTTTATATTACTGGACCAATAAGATCACAAATAACGTTCTATCTTTACCTTTTAATTCTGAGCTTAGTTGGACCGGTAGGTGACCCGTATATGTTTTAACAAGTATGTTCTTAATTAATTGGTAAAGACTCGAATAGTGGACTACCAATATATCAAACACCGTCAAGCAATAATTGGGTAAAGTTCCGATGGGCTTGGGTTTTAACAGGATCACCACTGTTTGATTCCCTTAGATAGATTATAATTAAACTAAAGGATGCTTTATGCAGATGCGTTAATTGAGACATGATTAATCGTGTCTAGGTCTTAGGATAATGTCCCGCCTAAGTCTTAAGAATGATATGCCGCTTCGAGATAAGTAAATCATTGCACTAAAACAAACAAACCAACATTGAACTGGATTTAATATGGCTAGTACAGTTTTCTATCATTTGGCTTGTACAGCTTTCCTATCTTTTGATTTTCTTATTTTGTGTTTATTGTAGTCTCTCGGGCTGAAAACCCCCCATATCATTAGATAACATATATAGCATAGGTTTAACCAGTAATTAGAATTAACATAGACTAATTAGGACTAATTAAAATACTGATAGAATATAGGATTAGTGTTTCACTCTTAGTGTTCGACACCCTACTTACCGCGAACTCCATCTTGACCGGGTACACTGCTCGTTAAAGTGTTGTTTTAGGTTTGTCAGCTAAATATAAATTTAAAACTTGATAATCATATAATTGACCCTACACGATAGCACATTAAGTTTTTGACGCCGCTGTCGGGGAGTGAATTAATTTAAAACTTATTATTATTAGTATTTCTAACCATTAATTAGTTTAATTTAGTGTAATCTAATCATTTAAATTCTGTTTGTATTTATTTTCATTGTGTGTTTTAATTGTTTATTCAAATTCCTGCATTGTTTATTCCTATTAAATACGACGTATTCAGTCTACTAGATATGGCGTATTAGTCTATTTGACCTTTCTCTCCATAGCAAGTTCATTACAGGTAAAAATGGACAACCCAAACACCATGGAGGAATACATCATACTTGAAGAAGAAAAAGCTCAAAGACATGGTAGAACATTTAATTGGCAAACTTCCATGTTCGGGAAAATTAAATATTATGAAGATGAGGACGATTGTTTCTCAGACTTCAAAACTGAATTCCCAGCCACAGTGTTTGATAATACATTAATGTCTGATACTGCACTCCCATGTGAACCCATGGTAAGTCCTCCAAACGAAAACAAGATTGATTTCAGAATATCATTAGACGAATCCGACGATGAAGATTACACGGTAATTTTTGATGAAAATTCATTTTGGTATAAATTAATTTATGTCAATGATTTAAAAACGGATTCGGAAAATGATAAAGGTAAAAACAACATGCCTTCATCACCCAAATCTACGGTCGATTATTTAGATGATTTAGACTGCTTTGACGATTTCGAAAATGAATTCCCAGCCATTGTTTATAATGATGGCCTAACATCTAAATCAGATCTTCTAATTGAACCTCCCGTTTTTTGAACATGTCAACAAATTTGAAACATCATTATACCAATATGGTGAAAAGGAACAAAATGTTTTACACTTTGGTGATTCATTTTCTCTAGACGTAATTTTTTCCGATAATCTAAAAATGATTAAGGACAGTGATGATAATATCAATATAACACAACTTTCTGGAAGTGACATGTTAAACACTAAAAGATCAAATGAACTTCCAAGAACAAATTACGATAAGACCGATAAAGTTTTCAACGAAAGAATTTTTATCATAACATTGGATGCTAATATCGTGAGTTGGGATTGCTTTAACAATTGGATACCATTAAACCTTAGTATAGATGTATACGTGCCATTTGGCATTCCGTTCAACCCTAAATGGTATTTAATAGGAATAAACAATGCAGGAATTTGAATAAACAATTAAAACACACAAAGTAAATAAATATAAACAAAATTTAAATGATTAGATTACACTAAATTAAATTAATTAATGGTAAGAAATACTAATAAGAATAAGGTTTAAATTAATTCACTCCCTAACAGCGCGCCAAAACCTTATGTTTTATATGCTGTCGTATAAGGGTGTCAATTATGTGTTATCAAGTTTTAAATTTATTTTTACGCGGACAAACCTAAACCACTTTAACGATGCAGGTGTACCCGGTCAAGATGGAGTTTGCAGTAAGTAGGGTGTCGAACACTACAGTGAAACACTAATCCTTTATTTATTCAGTCTACTTTTAATTAGTGCTAATAGTCTATGTTAATTCTTTTACTGGTTTACATAAATCCTATGCTATATACGTTGTTAATGATATGGGGGGTTTTCAGCCGTAGAGTCTACAAATAAAAACAAAATAAGAAAATCAAAAGATAGGAAGCTGTAACAAGCCAAATGATAGAAAATCTGTACTAGCATATTAAATCCAGTTCAATGTTGGTTTTGTTTGGTTTTAGTGCAATGATTATCATTATATCGAAGCGGCATATCATTCTTTATGACTTAGGCGGGACATATATAAGACATAGACATGATTATTCATGTCTACAATTAACGCATCTGCACATATAGCATTACTTTAGGTTTAATTATAATCTATCTAAGGGAATCAAACAGTGGTGATCCTGTTAAAACCCAAGCCCATCGGAACTTTACCCAATTATTGCTTGACGGTGTTTGATATATTGGTAGTCCACTATTCGAGTCTTTACCAATTAATTAAGAACATACTTGTTAAAACATTACGGGTCACCTACCGGTCCACTAAGCTCAGAATTAAAGGTATAAGATAGAACGTTAATTTGTGTATCTTATTTTGGTAGTAATATAAACATAATACGGAGAGCTTTTCCTTAGTTAGTATCTAGATTACTTTTTAGAGTTTCATTAGTCCCTAGTGTGTAGTGATAGGTCGCATATATCAAAACATAAACATGTATGAGGTGATATAAAAAATTAAATAACAATGATTATTTAAGATAATTGATTTCTAAAACAACTTAACATTAACTTTCATTAAGATGGATAATTTACCCGAGGGATTAGCCACTCAACCATTGTTAATTTTATACAAGCGCAATCAAACCAAATAAAATCAAACGATTAAGGAGAGTAAAAATATTACATGATGTCTTTTATTGATTCGTGATCATGCTTAGACCTTGATGGCTTATTCTTTTCTTCTAAATCGTCTTTAGTGAGTACGGAATAAAGAATATGATATTGCACACTGAAAACTCATTTTGAGTCTTCTATTATAGTGTCGAATAAAGACTCAATACGCCATATCTGTCTTGGCCAATACGGCGTATAGGGCTGGATTCCTTAGAGTGTGCATTACGTTCTCAATCAATCAGTGATATCATTCCTAATTTACATTTATTACCATATCTTTGAATAGTTATCTTCATGGATACGGCGTATGGAAGCAGAGTGATACGCCGTATTGGGAATTGGTCAAACACGCTTTCTTGGGAAGTTCAGGCGCTAATACGCCGTATCTCTTTTGCTGGATATAGCGTATTGGTCAAAAATCAGCAATCTTCAAATGTCTTCCTTTTAGCTCCAAATTATGCGCCTTTTAGCTTGTCTTTACAAAACACCCCTGAATTACTGCATTTATAAACTTTAAAGCAATTAAGTACCAAATCATGCAATAATTATATAAAAGTGGGCAAAACAGATAGGATAAATGATATTATAAAGTGACGTTATTTGATGTCATCACTAAGATCCATCATTTAGTTGCATATAGGATCTATGTGCGCGGTGTTTGCTTTCTCATGTTCACGGTTTGGTGCTTTAGTTATGTCAGTCATTGAGATGTGTGAGCTCAATACTAAGTACGAATGGGAAAGGATGTGGATATAAATACGGTGGCCAACGTAGCTATAAAAGTATCACAACTTACTCGTACTTGGTAATACTGTTCACACAAATTGATGTTGACACCATAAAGAGGTATTATGTGTATAATTATATATATAGTAAAATATTCTATGTATATGTTAGTCTTCCTACCTACCTAATGTTGCCCATGTTCTCCCTCGTGTAGATAATGCCACCAAGGATGAGGACCCGAAGTGCTGGCCAGCATGTTGCTAAATCACAAGGAGGAGGAAAAGGTGAATGGGGTGGTAGAGGTGGGAGGGGTAGAGGACCTAGGGGAGTTAATGATGAGCGTGTTGACGAATTGAATGGTCAAGGGAATGACGAGGGGTTAGGAGCTAATGGGAATGTAGAAGGAGTCAATATGGATGTAGAAGGAGCACCCGACTTCTTGATAATCAATGCTCAACAATTTCAGAACCTCTTACTCGCCATTTTAGCTTAGGTTGGTAACCAAGGAAATGTTGGAAATCAAAATGGAAATGTAGTTAATGAGAATGTTCAGGAGAACATTAGGAATGTGTTAGTGAATGGAAACCGGGTAGGTTCTTCGTATAAGGAGTTCTTAGCTTGTAACCCTAAGGAATATGATGGTAAAGGAGGTGCCGTAGTTCTTACTCGATGGATTGATAAAATGGAGTTTGTGCAGGATATGAGTAGCTGTAGTATTGACTACAAAAGTGAAATACATTGATGGTTCATTTATGGGTAAGGCTTTAATGTGTTGGAATTCTCAGATCCGTACGCTAAGCCAGGAAGTTGCTATTAGTATGTCATGGAATGACTTTAAGTTTATGATGATAGAAGAGTTTTATCATAGTCATGAGATGCAAAAGTTAGAAACTGAGTTGTGGAATCATGCCATGGTCGAGGCTGGCCATGCTGCGTATACTGATAGGTTTCATGAGTTGGCTAGGTTAGTTCCACATTTAGTGACTCTTTAAAGTAGGAAGATTGAGAGATATGTGTATGGCCTTGCTCCACAGATCCGTGGGATGGTGGTAACAACAAAGCCAAAGACTATGCAAAAGGCTGTGCAAATTTTTGGTTCTTTAACTGATGAGGCTGTTAGGAATTGATCAATTAAGAAGGTTAAGAAAAAAGGAAATGTAGGGGAACCTAGCAAGGATAAGAATGGTAGGGATGATAATAAGAGGACTAGGACTGGAAATACTTTTGCTACAACCGCAAACCCTGTAGGAAGAGAGAATACGGGTACTTAGCCCAAGTGTACCACCTGCAACTTCTTCCATGCACCCAGAGGGGCTTGTCGCACATGCTTCAATTGTAACCGCCCAGGTCATCTTGTAAGGGATTGTAGAGTTATGCCTAGGAATGTGAACCCGGTAAATGTAAGGAACCTAACACTGCTAGTGGAGATCTTGGATGTGGGATGTTAAGTATCCGACCATCTCAAACTGGCAGTTCTTGTCTAGATTGTATAATTGCACAAAGATGGAGGGATAACTGCCAAAACCAAGTTGTTGCTAATAACGAGGGTCAGGGTCGTGGAAACCAAGGGAACCAAGCTAGGGGTAGGGCATTCATCTTGAGAGCAAAGGAAGCTCGCCAGGATCCGAACATTGTGACGGGTACATTTACTTTGAACAATCATTTTTCCACTACCTTATTTGACTCTAGTACCGACTATAGCTTTGTTTCCACTTCTTTTATACCTCTGTTAGGCATAGAACCCAGTGAATTAGGTTTCAGATATGAGATTGAGATAGCCAGCGGGCAGCTAGTAGAGATTGATAAGGTTATTAAGGGTTGCAAACTAGAAATTGAGAGTCATGTATTTGACATCAATTTTATACCTTTAGGGCATGGGAGTTTTGATATGATTATAGGTATGGATTGGTTGTCTAATCATAAGGCTGAAATAGTTTGTCATGAGAAAGTAGTGAGGATACCACTACTAGATGGAAAGGTGCTTAGAGTCTTAGGAGAAAGACCAGAAGAGAAAGCAAGACTTTTGATGAGTGCTAAGGCTAGCGATAAGAAACAAGGAGAGATTGTTGTGGTTAGAGATTTTCCCGAGGTATTTCCGGATGATTTATCAGGATTGCCACCTCTCCAGGAAATTAAGTTCTGGATTGAGTTAATCCCTGGAGCTGTACCGATTGCAAAGTCTCCCTATCATTTGGCACCTTCTGAATTAGAGGAGTTGTCGGGACAACTCAAGGAACTCTAAGACAAAGGTTTCATTCGACCAAGCTTATCACCTTGGGGAGCACCGATGTTGTTTGTGAAACAGAAGGATGGTTCTTTTAGGATGTATATTGACTATAGAGAATTAAACAAGTTGACTTTTAAGAATCGTTATCTGCTTCCTAGGATTGAAGATCTATTTGACCAACTGCAAGGGTCATAGTTTTTCTCAAAGATAGATCTTAGGTCTGGATACCATCAGCTGAGAGTGCATGAGGATGACATTCCAAAGACTGTGTTTAGAACTCGTTATTAATATTTTGAGTTCACAGTAATGCCCTTTGGTCTGACTAATGCACCAGCGGTATTCATGGATTTGATGAACAGAGTTTGTAGGCCTTATCTTGATAAGTTTGTGATAGTGTTTATAGATAATATCTTAATATACTCTAAGACTCGGGAGGTATAACAACTCGCAATTTTCATCAATGTAAATATCCATTTATTAAATTAGATGCACTGTAATATCCATCTATTATATATACCACCTTTTTACAGGGAAATTTTTCGCTTTATCTCATTATGCAACGTAACTTGCATCTCTAAAGTAAACGAGCTCACGCAACCTCTA
>BQNB010143184.1:0-10110 GCA_026074375.1 Tanacetum coccineum | reverse complement strand
AGGCTATTTCGTTTTAAATTATGATTTTATATATATACGGGAAATCCAAGGGTTTTGAAATCGAAGGTCCGTAAGTCCCGATACTAGTCTCTGTGGGGGTGTCAAAAGCCTGGTCACTTAGCCGCAAGGTTGGGATGTGCCGAGACAAAAGTCGCTACATAGGATGATCTCGCCTTCAAACTTATTACTTTTTGAGTGGAACGTGACACATTGAAATTTTGCAAAATGTTTGATCTATGGTTGAAATTCGAAATAAGCACATTCATCTAAGATATAATAATTATCGAGAGCGAAAAGTTCACAAGGTACAAATATGAGTAGTGTTAGCATCTTAACTTATATTTAACGGTGATTTTGTTTTTGTGCTTGGTTTGAAACAAGTGAAAAGTCGGGAACGATGAATTTATCCTTTTTGAAGCATTTTAGGATTAAAGTGCGTCTTATTCTATGACCCTTAAAGTTATGAAATAACGATTGTCAAGCATGTTAGTTAGTTGCTTAAAAAAAAGAAAAAAAAGAAAAAAAAAAGAATAAAAGGAAAAATACAAAAATATGTGTGGTAATAAGTATAGATTTATAAAAATGGTCAAAATGGGGATTTTCAAAGCTATTGATTCTTTAATTCCCCTTGATGAACACTTAGCTACTTTTCGAGGTAATTAGTCGAGGGGGATTGAGATTCTTGGTTTTCTAAAGTGTTTACTTATAGCATTACGTGAGGACACGACAATAGTTTAGTATGGGGGATTTTGGTATGTGCTTAATTACACATACCTTTTACCTTTAAAAATGAGCCTAAATGACCAAAAAACAGACATAAAATGCCAAATATATGCTTGTTTTGCTATTTGTGTTGTGCAGGTAACGGATACTCACTAAAAGATAAAAATCAAGTCAAAACGGACAAAACCGAGCACGGGAATAGAAAGAACGTGAAAAGGCAAAAAGTCAACCAAGTCAAAGTCAAAAGTCAAAGACAAAGCCGATATCGAAGAAATGTTAAATGGGCCAACCCGTACCCATCTAATGGGCCGGGTCAGCCTATTTAAACATTATGAAGACCAAATAAGTCCAAAAAAAACCTTAAATCCTAAAACCGGCCCAAACAAAGCCCAAACCCACTTAACAGCCCAACCATAAGGCTGTTAAGTCCTTTACACCATTAGTCCTTGGACCTTTGCACAATTAGTCCTTGGACCCTTGCACCGTTAGTCCAAAAGGACTAACGATGCAAACATATACCAAAAACAGGGGATTAACCCCGTTAAATATCAAACGCACTGTATATCTCTCCCAATTCCATTTTCCCGCCAAACTTCCCACATTATTCATCATCTCTTTCTCTCGATTTCTGCACCAACAAACAAAACATCACCATCCCACTAAACCCTACATCACAACACAAAAATCCCACCTTGGCAATCCTCTTAAACACCATTGGCTGCAAGAGAAGAAGACAAAAATTGAAGGGTTGAGATCATCCCCTTAGAGAGCACTCAAGATGGATGGCTTTGATGAACTTTAAATCTCTCTTACAAGAAACACAAGAAGCACACATTTGCATTGCAATTTTTATATAAATATGGCTTATTTTCGACCTTTAAAGGGGAGTAGTTGTAAGAGTAGTGTAGAATTGTTTTTTACTTATTTTACTGCTTATTTTACCTTATTGTACTTTTAAAATTTCAAGCCTTGTAATGTTTTTAAGTTTAATGAAATTTAATGTTTTATGCTAAATTCTGTTTTTAAGTTAATGCAATATGTGATTTAAAACTGTTTGTTAAGCTCATTTAAGTTCTTGGTTTCTTTTTTAACTTAAGCTATATAAGCTTTTCAATAGCCTATATTGTTTAAGTCATTTGACTTAAAAATCTGTCAAAGCTAATGGATGATAAGCTTACAATAAGCTGTAGTCCTAGCGCTTTAGGATCATTCAAGCTGGCTAATAAATCTTGGTAATCTCTACATCCCTTTACAACTGCTTTGAATCTATTTTTAGCTTATTGTGCTCATTTGCTTATATGCTTGTCTCAGCTTATTTCTTGCTTATTTCCTGCTTATATGTTCTTAATTTATCTCATGATAGCTTAAATGTCTTAAATATCAAGTTTAAATAGTTAGAATTAGTTTAGTTTGTGCTTTATATAAATCTGTCATTTATTAGTTTAAATAGCATAGTTTTAAACTGTTATCTAGTTTGCTTGTTTTAGGTGATTAATTTATGTGCCCTAATTGCTTGTATTTGTGAATATTTAACCTTTGATTAATATGTTTTTAGTTTTATATGTTTTTCGAAGTCAGAGTTAGTGTAATAAAAAAAGTTTTAAAATTTAAAGGGGTGTTTGAAAAAGCAGTATTAACATGAGTTAGTACTGTTTTGATTACTTTTGGCTTTTAGCCAATTTTGATTTTTTTGTTTAGACTTAACTAAAGTCTTATAACAGTTTCAAAACATTTTAAGGATTAAAATCATTTTTAATGGTTTTTGGTCTGAATATGAGCTATTGGTCATTCTATATCAGCTTATATGCTTAGATTTGCTTAAGTTACTTTTTAGTGCCTTTGAATGCTTTGTGTTGATGTTAAAATGCAGTAGAATAAAGTTGGTTAAGTGTGCATTTATCTTGGAAATTTAAGTGTCAATCTGTCAAAGTGTGAATTTCAGTTTTAAAAAGCCTAAAGTCACTTTTCAATCTTAGATTTAGATAAGTAAAAGTTTGTTTTAGGGGGGAATTTGTACTTGAAAGCAACATGCTCATTGTAATAATAAGCTCTAATATGTTTGTGCTATTATTTGGGTCTTTATGAGATTATTTTCTTGCTTAATTTAGGACGGGCATTTGGCCATTTAAAACCTTGAAAAAAACCAAAAACATGTCTTAAGTGTAAACTGCCTCTTTCATTTAGTCTTTTTCTAGCTTATTCTTTAATCTTAATTGCTTAATTCTTGCTTTTATGTGCTTATTAGTGTCTATATTCAATTGTTTTTTATGTTCTTGCTTTTTCTAATTGCTTATTAGTTCTTAATCTAACTTAAAGTTTGTCAAAACCCCTTTTAGTCTGTTTTTTTATGTCAAATTGTCTTAGAGGTTTTTAGGGCTTTTTATCTTAATTTGTTGGCTTAATTTTAATCTTTTATGCTTATTAGGGTTAGGTAGTAATCTATTTTCAGCTTATTTGCTTTTTAGTTGCTTATTAAGTCTAAAAAAAGGGTCAAACAGTTTTGCTTAATAATCCATAGTTAAATTTAGCCATTCTGTCATTTTTTCAATCTGCTTAATTTAGCTTATTGTCGTTTCAAAAAGCCTCAGTTTTTGCTCTGATTATAGTAGCTCTATAGTAGTAGGCTTTAATTCAGTTTTTGTTTAGGTTTTAAGGAATAGGCTTATTGAGATTTACCTAGCTTTTATAAATAGCTTATAAAGTGCTCTTAGAGTTTTTGATTTTTAGTTAAGGTAGCTTTCAGCTCCTCAGTTATTGTAGTGCTTAATTTGTGTTAGATTTGATTATTAAGTTGGGTTTTAAGTGATTGTCAAGACTTAGTTGGCCTCAGTTTGAGCTTATTTCAGCTTATAAGTGAATCTAGTTAAGTTAAAAGCTTAATTGCCTTTTTAATCAATTCTGTCACTTTCATAAGCTTATTTTTAGCTTATTTTCAAGTTTTATAAAAAGTTCATTTTTTAAAGTTTTCTATTTTTGCTTATTTTATAACTTTTTAAAAAGAAAACAAAAAAAAATGTTTTATAAAAAAGAGAGGTCATAAGGGTCGAACTTGTGACCTCCCCTTCATAACACCAACACCTTAACACCACCACACACTGCCAACTCGCCCTTGGGTCTTTTTCTTTAAGACTCCCATTCATTTTTCTTTTATACCCTTTTTAGCTATTAAGCCTTTCAGCCCTATTTTGCTTATTAACAACTTATTCCAATAAGTTGTGTGAACCATTTTATTTTTCCTAGGCTTAGAATTGTTCAAAGTATTTTTCATGAATTTTTTAGATTTTTCCAAATTAGTTTAATACTTTTAATTAATTTTTTAGATTAAGTCAATTTTTAATTCATAATAAATTAAATAAAAGTTAAAAAACTATAATTCTTTTTTCTAAAATTATTTTAAATCATTTAGGGATTTTAAAAATTAAATTTGCTTTTGTAAGGTTAAAATTTGATAATTTAGGTTTTTAAAGCTCGGGTTTTGATTCCCGTTATCGTTTTCGTGTTTTAACCTTAATTGCTTTCGTTTTTAGCTTGCCTTTTTGTTTTTGCATGTTATTAGTAGAAATATAATCCCAAATCAAAATCATTGATTATTCAATCACTCGATCACGAACTTAACCTCGATTTTCAATTCACGCCTCGTCGGGATACGACTCAGGAAGGTTTTGGATTTTACTTTGGTCAAAAGTAATCTTTTAAAACCCTCTTGGAATTCTTCTCACTATACTTTAATTGATATTCATACCCTTATTATTTAGTATATATATTACTATATATCTTTATATATATATATATATATATATATATACAGATATATATTATATTTATATATATACTAAGGGGTTAAAAATCACTCGTAGAATTATGTAGCTTGTTGATTTGGACCGAGTTTTAAAATCTTTAGATTTCCTCTAGCTTTCGAGATTTAGCATTTGCTTAAACTTTTAATAATTTTGCCAAAGAAATGAAAAATGATAGAGTGATTATAAGTTAGATGCTTAAGCGTAGAGTAGTTGGATCTTTTAGGAAGACTCTTAGCGGGTATATTGTGGCTTTTTGCTTCCACCAGATTAATAAACCTTATAATTGTTAAATAATATTAAAGTTACTTTGCGTTTTTGCGGACTTCTTAGTTTAACATCTTTCGTTGAGATTCAGTATGGTGAAGTAAGGTACACATCGAGTTTTTGTCAGTGATGTGGGGAAAATGACTCTGGATCCATGGGCGGCTCGCATCCGATGTGCAGTTGTTAAAAGACCACTAGACTTGAAATTTGGCTTAATAATAATATAATGTGAGAAAACCAAAGTATCGAAATAAGTATCCACTACTCTTGCCGGCTCACAACCGATGTGGTAGGTCGTTTAAGGGTGGAGGTAATAATAATATTAATAAAAAACTTTAGGGGCTGATAAATGTTTACTCGCTCTTGCCGGATCACAACACGATTGTGGCAGTCTTCAATTGGTACCTTACTCGCTTTTGAACCTTTCTTATTTGAACCCTATGAGACCATTTTTGAACCTTTTATTGTAAATGAACCTGCCCAAACTAATGAAAGGATATATATTAAATTTCTCATTATATAATTGAAACCTTACTCTAGTCCAACGGTAAACTGGCTAGAGTTAAGGTTTTCACCCATAAGGTCGTGAGTTCAAAACCTAAAGGAGGGTTAATATCCCCTCTACGCATAGCTGCGCCTTGTTGTGGTTGCCTACTGCGTGCCACCGTGTGCCAGCCATTGACTGGCGATCAACCACCATTGGCCGGTGGTCCGGCGGTGGTTAACGGTGGTCCGCCGCCGCTGACTGTCGTTAACTGCCGCTGTTGGCTGCCATTGACCGGTGGTCGGCGGTGGCTCCGATGACGGTGCCAGAACAGTAGTAATATTGCCACGGGGCACCTCTCGGTGTGTCACGTGGCAACTATATCTTCGTTTGCAGGGTCGAGGTTGGACGTTGTACGAGGTTCGGCGGTTATGAGGTTTCTAGAAGCTGACGTGGCAGCATCTCTTTGGTGGATCGAGGGATGACAATCTGGCGGTTACGAGGTACGAGGTATGGATACCTGAGCTAATGATTGGCGTATTATCTAAGCAATAATGAGGCAGTTGGTGGGGTCAAATGACCAAAATGCCCCTGATTCGTGGATTATGATTGGTGGACTACTAGAAAAGATGAAAAATTTTGCCATCAGCACCTATTTGGTCTAATAAAAGTGACATAGCAAACTTCATTTCGCGGTCGGTGTTAGATTTAGATTTTTTTTCATGGTTAGATGCTAGGTTAGAGTTTTTGGAGTAGTGTAGTATAGTTTTTAGCTTATTGTAAAAGTTTTTTCAAGCTTATTGTAATCAAGATTTTTTTTTTTGGGAAAAGGGGTTTATTTACAATGGGGGGAAAAGATGTTTGAGGTTGGTTAATTGCTTATCGTACGTGTTATTTTCTTTCTCTCTATTCTTTTCTTTAGCTTATTCAATAAGCCCTTTTGAGCTTGTTATTTCTTATAGCTTATTTTCTATTTCAAATAAGTTATCCTTTAGCTTATTTGATTGAATCTAAGCTTATTATCTACAACTTAGCTTTGCCTTATTCATTCTCTTTTTTCTCTTTCTTTTTCTTTTCTTTTTCCAAAAGTGATTATTGTTGGAATTAAGATCGTTTCGAATGCTAAAGGATGTCACGACGTCTTTCTACTGGCTTAGTTATGAAGTATCGAGGCCACCTTTATTTTCGAAAGCTTAAGTTTTTTAGCTTAAAAGTTTACTATAACTCAATTTTTATTTATTTGTTATTTTCTTTCTTTTAATTTTTGTTGTCTTATTTGCCTTTTAGCTTTATTTGAGCTTATTCGACACTTAAAAAGGAGGCGACGAGTGTTTGAGTAAACTCGGCTTATTTATAAGTCTTAGACCTCCTTTAGATCGAATAATTTATTGGCTTTTAGCTTATTTTTCGTTTTAGCTTAATCCTTTTAGTAGCTTAATCAAGTAGCTTATTTTATAGATCTATTCCTTAATATTACTCGTCTCTCGTTCACTTTTATAAGTTGAACACCTTAGTTTCGAGTGGAATTAGATCTATAGTTTTTAGTTTAGCTTATCGTCTTCAATTATTCATAGATTATTGTATTGTTTAACTCTTATTTGTCTTATTGTTGATGGATCTTATTCTACACTTAGGCGAGGAGCTTATGATTCTTATAAACTAGTTTCACTATTAAAGTTCCAAGCTTTTTAAGTTTTTACCTAGCTTATTAGTTAATAAAGCTCAAAACTTTATTAATTAATTAGTGAAATAAAAACTAATAAAGTCTTAAACTTTAAAAGTTTAATTAAGTTTATAAGAGCGGATGGTTTAATATTCGATTCGGTTCATCATTCGGTTCTATCCTCTTTCTCTTTTCAATACTAGTAGTTTAGATTTATTTAGCTTAAAATGATTATGTTTGCTTATTTGTTGATTAGTATGGTTAGTGAGTAGATTTTATTTATGCTTGTTAAGTGATAAATTATTTAGTGAATTAAGTGTGATTATAAAATTGAAAATATTGATTAGTGATTTTTATATTACTTAGATTAGTGTTTTGGTTATTCGAGCGGGCAAAAGCCGTTAGAATAATTAGGTATTAATTTAGTAATCGATCTCTTGATAAAAAAAATGTTTTCAATAAAAACCAACGTTGTGAGAAAATGATTTATTAGAAAGAAATTGGTTCATCGATAAGCACTTAATTAATTATTAATTCACACTTAAGGATCTAAACGTTTCACTTAGCAAGCATATCTTTATATATATATATCTCTTCGTTCGATTGCTTTGCTTATTTGTTATTTAGTATAATCAAGCTTAGTTTTATTTTTTATTTAGTTTTAAATAAAAAACAAAAATATTTGGCAATCAAGCATTAAATAAAACGCTTTCGTGAATTTCAAATTCATCTCTCGTTGGGACACGAAATCCGGAGGATCAATCATTACTTTTCCTAAAGTAATTTTTATCCAACGTGATTACTTATATTATATTACTCTGTGGAAACTAGAAGGGGAGGGGGTGAATAGTTTACAAGTTTGTTTACCGTTTTAAATTTTACTTCCAAAATTATTAGATTCGAGTTAATGTTCAATCAATCAACAATATGAACTAATCAATATATCTATCTACTTGTAATGACAACACAAACAATATACAAGATATATAACCAATATAAGGAGATAAAAGAAAGAACGATCAAACCAAGACACCAAGATTTATAGTCGTTCGGCTACGAAGCTCTTCTTCGCCCTACTCCATTCGCTGAGTATCCGACTCGAGATTTCACTATGTCAACAAGATCCCTTCAGGCGGAGAAAACCGTTGACACGTCGCTTATGTTATTTTTCGACACTAAGCTAAATGTCGAGTTCTAATCTTAGCTAGAACCAATCTACACGATCACTAGATCTACACTATCGGATTTACACAATATCCGAATCACACAAACACACAAGATAATTACAATAGAGATTTGATACTTAGAAGAAAAGAGGAGAGATCACTATTCAACACTTCGTTTCTTGACGAATACGAGTGTTCTTCTCTTGCACTTGAATGAGAGGGATGAGATGAGAAGAAGAGATTAGATCACTTGAAACAAGATCAAGAGATGTTAGTGATCAAGATATTTAGTGATAGAAAGAAGGTTTTTAGAGAGAGAAAGAAGTGTGAGAAAATTCGTGCTAAGAGGTCTGATTTTCTGAAAGAGGGAGTGTAGTATTTATAGCCAGGATTCCCCAACGGTCAGCTGAGGGCGGTCCCAGATATATCTGGGGGCCGCTTAGGCACTAAGGGGGCCGCCCCTAGACTGACGTTCTGATTTTTGTCTTTTTGTGAGGAAGGTTTATCTGGCTTAGCTGTATTTGGTTTTGAGGGGAAAATTTGAATTTCAAATTTTACGTTTTTAATAAAACATTTCTTTTAATTAGATTAAATTTTGTATAATTAATTTTGTGAAAATACTTTTGTGGAATGAAAGTGAGGTTTAAGAAAAATATTTTCTTGATCACTAATCATGCATAATGATTTGTTTGTTCATACCTTAAGTGATTACTAATCTTAGGAATAAAATTTTACGATTAATAATTTGTAAACGTTTAATTTTATCGTAAACGTTTTTACATTTTGTTATTATCAAAATTTTGAGAGGTCAAAAAATATAAATAACTTTTTTGACATTATTTGTATTAACATACTCGACCAGTCTTTCGGGACGAATCAGTTTTTGGCGCCGTTGCCGGGGAGGGGTGTACGATTTACACGTGGTGTTTGTAGTTAGTGCCTTGAAGATTCTTTCTTCGGAGAGTTTATTTTCGTACTTATTAAAATAAAAATCCAAAAATATTTTCTATTTCTATTTTATTTCTTTTATATAAAAATTTTAAAAATACCAAAAATATTTTCTATTTTTCTATATTTTAAAAAATCCAAAAAAATATTTTTCATTTCTATTTTATTTTCTTATAAATATTAAAAATCCAAAAATATTTTTCTTTCTTATTTAAGTGCATGAGCACTCGTTCTACTTCAAACGATCTCGTTTCTCTTTTATCTGATCCCGAGAGCATTATTCGTTATCGTCGAAGAAATCTTGGTGACCCTTCTTTCCCAGTCGATTTTGTGGAAATTGATATGAATCCTAATAATGTTCAAGGACCGCCTCCTGTGGGTCCTATTCATAAAAAATAATGGTCCACTGTGACCTAATCTTCAAGATCCGGCTCCTGATCTCTGAACGATGAAGGAGCTGTGTCTGCCGACGATGAACGGACGGGGCGAACCGATCGCTCCCGTTAACGTTTAGGCTACGGACTTCGGGCTTAAGAATCATATTATTCAACAAGTCCAAAACAGTTTTCAGTTTCACGGATTACCGGGTGATGATGCAAATAAGTATCTCGATAAGTTTTTGACTATCACCCAGAGTATGAAGCAAAATAGGGTCTCCGATGACGCCCTTCGCTTGTATCTCTTTCCTTATTCTTTGACACATCATGCCACCGCTTGGTTTGATTGTCTTCCAAAGAATTCTATCCATACTTTTCAGGAGATGGCTTTGAAATTTCTTTCTAAATACTTTCCTCCTTCTATGGTTACGAAACTAAGGAATGATATCATTAACTTTCGACAGCTTCCTGATGAATCTTTATTCCAAGCTTGGGAACGTTACAAGTTGTCTATTGACCGGCGTCCCAATCATAATATGTTACTCGTTACTCAAATAGACACGTTCTTTAACGGGTTAACTCAAAGACACCGGGACACTATCAATGCTGCTGCTGGAGGTACCTTTATGAAAAGGCGGCCTGAAAAGTGTTATGATCTTATCAAGAATATGACCACCCACCACAA
>BQNB010143183.1:0-17026 GCA_026074375.1 Tanacetum coccineum | reverse complement strand
GATGTTATATGCATCGTATTTCACTACGGTGGCATGTGGTCCATATGATATCCACCTTACAGTTTCTGATACACTTTCTTTGTCGATCTCTAACTCTCTCTCCACCTGAATTTCATTACATGTATATCCACCTTACAATTACCTCTTCGCGTAACCACTTAGCAAAAGATTTACTGTGCTCATTCTCTAGAAATGCTATTCGTTTACCCGGGTTTTCTGTTTTTAAAACTTGCTTGTATCGCCTGAAACGCCATGCCTGTGAATCTGCGGGGTGACGTAACACACCATCTATTATCCTCCGTGTCGCGTGCCATATTAAATCTTCTGAAATACTTTCTATCTTAAATAGTCGTTGCAGTCTTGGTATGATTGGAAAGTACCACATTACCTTTGCTGGAATGTTTTTGTACACTTTCTTTGTCTTATTATCCACCTTCCATCTTGATGTCCCACAAGTTCGACACTCAGTCAGATCCTTGTCATTCTTCCAGTAAAGAAGGCAGTTGTTGATACATACATGTATCTTTTTGTATCCTGATCCCATCAATCTCATAACTTTTTTGGCTTGATAAGTTTTTTCCACCATTTCGTTACCAGCAGGTAGCATCTTTTTTATCAAGCCTAGTAATTCAGTGAAGAACTTATCAGAAGCTCCGTATTTACCCTTTAAGTTAAGTAGTTTAGCTATTGCAGACAACTTTGTGAAGTTAGGACATCCTTCGTAAAGAGGCTTCTCTGCGTCTAATAATAGTTCTTGAAACTTGACAAGGTCATCCACATCAAAATTATCTTTTGTAGCATTAACCATTTCTACTGTTGCTGGGCCATCTGTTGGAATATAAGCAAAATCTATGTCGTCAACGAGTTTAGCCCACTTTGTGTAGCTTACAAAAGGCCACAAAAACATAAAATTCATGTGGCCATTGGATGATTAATAGTCACACAAAAAACACATCTCTTCACTTTAAACACCATATGGTCACACTTATTAACACTTTTGGCTACTTTATGCTTAATTATATGTGACTAAATACCCAAAACAAACATGCTTTGTGTGGCTAAATATTATAAAAGGTCACACAAACTTCAAATTCATGTGGCCATTGGATGATCAATAGTCACACAAAATACACATTTCTTCAATTTAAACACCATATGGTCACACTTATTAACACTTTTGGTCACTTTATGCTTAGTTGTATGTGACTAAATACCCAAAACAAACATGCTTTGTGTGGCTAAATATTACAAAAGGTCACACAAACTTCAAATTCATGTGGCCATTGGATGATCAATAGTCACACAAAATACACATTTCTTCAATTTAAACACCATATGGTCACACTTATTAACACTTTTGGCCACTTTATGCTTAATTGTATGTGACTAAACACCCAAAAGAAACATGCTTTGTGAGACTAAATATTACAAATGGCCACACAAACATAAAATTCATGTGGCCATTGGATGATCAATAGTCACACAAAATACACATTTCTTCACTTTAAACACCATATGGTCACACTTATTAACACTTTTGGCTACTTTATGCTTAATTATATGTGACTAAATACCCAAAACAAACATGCTTTGTGTGACTAAATATTACAAAAGGCCACACTAACATAAAATTCATGTGACCATTGGATGATCAATAGTCACACAAAATACACATTTCTTCAATTTAAACACCATATGGTCACACTTATTAACACTTTTGGTCACTTTATGCCTAGTTGTATGTGACTAAATACCCAAAACAAACATGCTTTGTGTGGCTAAATATTATAAAAGGTCACACAAACATAAAATTCATGTGGCCATTGGATGAACAATAGTCACACAAAATACACATTTCTTCACTTTAAACACCATATGGTCACACATATTAACACTTTTGGCCACTCTATGTTTAATTGTATGTGACTAAATATACAAAAAAACATGCTTTGTTGGTTGTACATTGTTTACAGTCACTAATTTATACCTATTTAGTCACACAAAAAACGTGGATACAGACACAAAAGCTTTCTTAGGTGTGACTAACTTAAATGCGTGACCGTAGGTGACCTACGGCCGCGCGACCTTTTGTCACACATGAAACTTTTTGCGTGTGTGACTATATGTATATAGCCACACATTTTGGTGTGACCAATACCACTTTTTATACTAGTGGTGTAGGACTTTTAAGATATGACTTGTTTTCACAGTGTGCGAGCAACAAATATATTAGAATTATGTCCTAGTAAGATTTATGGATGATCTCTTTTAGCTTTAGACTCGATAGTGCACTTTTAGTTTTAGTAATCGGATGTTGAAGTAGACTGCCACCTTTTTAATATCAACTAACTCGGAGTGAGAAAGTTGATAGAAATGAGTAAAAATCTCTGTGAGAAATGAAACAAGAGTCTTTTAAGAGACCTTGAGTGGCTGGGGAGGGTTGTGCATCGCATAATGGGTCCATGAGGACTATCTTTAATACCAAACAACAGCTTAGGTGTTTTTGATAACATATGTATTGACCCGGTTTCTGCCTAAGTGTAAGGTGGGATTCTTTCTTTTCACCCTTTATCTTAACTTTTTTTTTAATTCTTCAACCCCTTCAATGCTTACCGAGACTTCATAACTAACACCTTGTTAGGTTTGTTCCAGTTCTAGTTCGGTCTCAGTCGGCATCATTCTCTTTCTCACTTTACTCCTTTTATATCATACCTAAGGACTTCTATTCTAACTAATAGAATATCCCTAGGTAGATCCCTCCAGTTTTGGCTAGATCATGGGAACAGATACCTAATCTTAACCACCTTATAACTCTAATTAGTTACAAACATGGTTGGTCATTTGGTATTGTTCATAGCCTTAAAACCATTTGAAAACATCAATCAAGGTACTTGTGACATAAGTCAAAAACATTTAGTACCTTGATGGTTTTACTTTTCATAAATGCTCCCCCTCAACACATGCATTGATATTCAAAAAATTTTAGCACACGAAGGGTGAAGCTCGCACTTAAGTCTTTAAGAATCACATCTTTAGTCATATATTTTAATCATATTTTCTCTCCTTATCAAAAATGTCAAATCTCTTGATATTTTGGATATCAATTGATTCAAATATGTTTGAAAACTGTTTGGGGGAGAGAAATGCTCTGATTATTAACAAGCCATATTAAGAACATTTTAATGCTCCTCCTAAATTTATGAGGGTATTATATAGTGTTTTAGTACGCTAATTAGATTTTTTTTTAATTTACTAAGAAATTCTTGAAAATTCGTACTCAAACACTATATATGCCTAATTTTAGTCCTACACTACTTATATACTCACAAGATTATATATGAAACAGGACCTGAAATGTTCAAACCGAAAATGACAAAGTCATTTTGTCCATGTCAACAATATGTAATCCGTCTCGATAATCTCCTTTTAGAAGTTGTCTTTGCTTCCTTCTGAACCAGCAATCCTTTCTTGAGCAAATTCAAAGCTTATTTACAAGCCACATTAAAAAGACTTGATGTATAAAGCCTAAATATACAAAGTACACAATTAATTCGAAACCATAACACTAAAGTCAATTAAGTCCCAGATGTGCGCATTTATCCTTTCAAGATAGTGATGATAAAAATTTTAACACAAAAGTCAATTAAGTCCCAGATATCACAATTATTCCCTCTAAGTAGTCGAAATGATAACACCTAACTCAACTAAGTCCCAAATGTACACATTTCTTCCTGTAGGATACTGACTATCTAATAGAATCATCATACCTATGAGAACCTCTTTTATCAAATTTTTACTACTTCTTCGATAATAAGCTCAGTGATTAACCATTCAGGGAGACATTAATTGAATAAGAAACAAATTTTCTCACGCTTGAATAATTCTTCTCACACCACTTCCCCCTTGAAGTTCAAATGATGCATACTAAAGATAACATGATATTTCTTCCCCTATGTGGTTGAAATAGTGCACCCAAAAGTAACAAGTTGAAACACTGATTTTCTCTACGGTTATGACATTCATCTTCTTGAAATGGCCTAAAATGAGAGAAGGCTATGGACTCTATTACGTGTACTTGTTGTACGTTCTAGTGTATCTACTCCTTCCCCCTTGCTAGTTTCGATACCTCAAAATCAAGAAAACCTTGTACGCACATATACTTGAAATTGTATTCGAAGAATCAATAAGCTTAAATCTATTTCGTGAGAATCAACTTCAAGGCTTTTAAAACTATGAAAGTATTTCCAAGCATTCCTAAGTCTTTTACAAACTACGAGGTGTTGGCAATATTGATTGTCTGTAGTTTAAAACTTGAATTCACTAAGTCTCAAAGTGCAAATAAGTTCCTAAAGTTTGAAACAAATGACATCTAAAGCCCTTGTAGTTAATATAAATTAAATCCCTTTTAAATTGTTATCCGTCATTATCAAAAACTTTATCCGTTTAGTCTGTGACTTATTTTGAAAGACCGTTTTAAAAGATTATTTGAAGACACTTTCTCCCCTCAAATAATGACCCGTTTTCTATTTAAAGAGCTGTTTTCATTATTTGAGTGGTCGAATTGTCTTTGAAAATCTTTTTGTGATTACTGAAAACACGGATTCATTGTGAGGACAACATATACATATTATATACAGGATATTTGAATAGGTACCACCACTATTCTTCAGCTTCATCTGCCAATTGTTTCAGGGTCTCTGGCGTAAAACTTCGCATTCCCAGCTTGTTGATAAGAAATTCAATTATTTCTCTGCCAAGGGCTTTAATAAGATCGTAATTATACCAAACGCTTATTCATTATATTATTTTCACCGAGTAGTCATGAGAGATTTAGCCTCTCATGACTATGAAGTTCATAACAAGATTAAATTGAATAACAAGAAACATACTATATCTGGGTAAGAATATGGATCAAAATTCTACCCGTAACAAGTATGGAATCGTAATACAACCTTTTATTCTTATAAATCTATGATATTCTTCTTCGTTCTTCGTGGTTTGATCTTCAATCGTCAAGGGGTTATGGTGTTTATGGGTATGATAAAGAAGAGATGATTGTGATATGAGATATATTTGAGTTGGAGATCATGAAATGTGTGTGAAATTTGTCTTAATCTATAGGCTATGTTTGGGGTAAAAGTGCGGCGCATA
This sequence comes from Tanacetum coccineum, assembly GCA_026074375.1. NCBI lineage: Eukaryota > Viridiplantae > Streptophyta > Magnoliopsida > Asterales > Asteraceae > Tanacetum > Tanacetum coccineum. The sequence continues at coordinate 11,875 of BQNB010143183.1, read as the reverse complement.
AGAAAAATTGTGCGGCACACTTAATTTGTAAATGCGAGGGGTATATAATTCCATTTAATGTTTCTTCATAGTTATGATAGGAAGTGCGGCTCACAAAGTTATTTGCGGCGTACTTGGTGATTAAATGCGTCTTCATTTAATTGACTTTAATTTCTTGAATTCGCTTGGAAGTGCGGCGCACATAGGGTAAGTGCGGCGTACTTGGGTCTTTTTCAGCCTTGAGTCTTTTTCTTTACTTCTATCTTGCTTTGCAATGACCAAAAACACTTGAACTTTATTTCTTTTGAGCTCGGGATGACTTCAAGTAAACCGTGCACATAATTTATTTGCTATAAGTTATCGAAGTTCATGAGTAATGATTTTAATTATATTTAAAAACGCCACTTAAATTTGTATATTTTTGGGCATTATCATTTGGGTAAGGCATGGTTGTGGAAAATTATGATTCAAAATCGTGTTTTTTAAAATGGCAAAATGCAAAAGTAGTTGGGCATAATGATATGATGGTCAACTGCATGGAAAACTCAGGAGATTTAGAAAAAATCTCGTGACTCTAGATGGTGGTACCATAAATACTGTGGCGTAGTTGGTCCCAAGATAATATTGGGGGCGTTCCAAGTTTAATAGGATGGCGTGAGGCCGTTTTCACTAGGATATGAGATTTTCTCCATTTTTCCTGATTTTCTAACTGTTGCAGAAAAAGGATAATCCTACATATGCCTTTTACAGCTAATCATTTACTCAATAAATCATCTAAGCTACATACTTCCAACTATTAAAACTAATAATCTAAATTTTAGTAGGGAATCAATTATAGGCATAGAGAAAGAAATAGCTAAGCATGCATGATAATTTCATATATATCAAGATCAAGAGGCATAATATCTCAATTAACATGCAAATATGTTCGAGGATTGATCGTTATCAATTATATACACGTATAATGATATAAGTATAGAAAATTACCAAACTACCCTTGAGGACAAAGGAGGAAAGGAAAATTCTCACAATAATACGTATATTTACCGGTAAGTGATTACCGGGTCGTATTTCCTAAAGATTTATGAAATTGAGACCACGTTTGTTGTTTGGACAATGATTTGAATTGGTTCAAAGATGATTTGTTTCCTAAAATCCTAAAAGTGAGCAATTTAAAGGACAAGTAAACCTAACTTTAATAACGGGAAATTAAACCTTAACTAAAAACACAAAACGGGAATCCTAAATGGTTATTTAAAACCCTAAATTTACAAAAATTAATCCTAAAATGATTTTTTCTGGACTCTAATTGACTAAAAAGTAAGTTTAAAGAAAATTAGAACAAAAACGGAGTTGAATTGAGCTTAAAATTTTGAAAAACATGAACGGGAATGAATCCCGTTCTTTAAAAAATGAAATTTTACAAATTAAACTCTACGAAAGCAAAACTAATCTTCTTGATAACTATATGATAAAAGGAAATTTTCTAAAAAAGATTATATTTTTTTGATTATTTTTTATTTTTTTAATGAATTTTGAAAAGTTTTTATTAAAAATAAATGTTTAAAATAATACTTAAATCTAAATATAAAATTTCTAAAAAAAAAATATAGGAATGTTGGCTTTGAACTAGAGGGATATAGGAAAAACTAAGTTGGAATAACAGTTATCGAATAAGCTGTGTTATAAGCTAAAACAGCTTATTGTACAAAAAAAGCTTAAATGTATCTAAGTAATAGATTTTGTAAAACTAGAATGAAAAATACCCCAGGGCACGTTGGTAGTGAGTGTATGTTGTGAGGTGTTATAAAAGGGTGAGGATGTTGAGGTCGGGGGTTCGAGCCTTGCTCACCCCCGATTTCCATCTTCCTTTTTTTTGAAAATTTTAAAAGCAAAACTTGTAGAAAAGCTGAAAATAAGAACTTTTAATAAAATCAACTATATCTAAAAACCTGTAATAAGCTAGATAACTGCTTAGGAAACTAGCAGACTACTTAACCATTTTTTTTACTTTTTTCAAACTAAATAAGCTCAAAATTTAAGACAAGCTAACTATATGACTAAATAAGCTATTAATAAGCTAAACCTAAACTAATAAGCTAACCTGAATTAGGAATAAGCATTTAGACAAAAAACGCATATGCTGAATTATCTAATAAGCTCTTAAAAACACTAACTGAAAATCAAAAAGCCTGCTAAGGGCAATTTTCAAAGCTTAAAATTAAGCTCACAAATGGATCCTTAGGGCAAAGAGCTTATCACCTACTTAAAGTTTGACTAACAAGATACTTAAAATTGCAAACCAAATTCAATTTGAAGAACAGATAAGCACCTAAAAAGCATAATGAAAAAAACTAATAGCTACTGACTTAATATTTTTGGATTTTAAATGAAAAGCTAAAATAAGCTATAACTGAACTAAACAAGCTACAGACAATTTGATTCTATCCTAATAAGCTAAATAGAGAAAAAATTAATCAAATCCTATAAGCAATAAGCTATAAAACTCAAATAAGCACTTGATAAGGATTGTTTACCCAAACAGGCCCATAGGGACTTTGAGCTTATTTTCTAGAATGTAAATGGACACTTGAGAAAATCTAGCTTATACCTATTTGAACTTAGACCTAAGGGCTACTAGAAAAAACTTTTAAAAGGTATTTTAGAAAATAAGAGCTTAATGAAAAAGTGCTTTGAAATCAGACAGAATACTCAGCAACTGCTGAGTTTTGTTTTGAAATTAAAAAGACAAAATGCTACTTTAAAAGCTAAAAATAGATGACCTCTATTGTGCTTTATAACTAAATAACAAATGGAAACCAATTAACCTATTACCACTTGATTTATTGTTAAACCAAAATCTATCCTATAAGCTACTTATACCCTCTGAATTATTAAATTGAAAACAACTATTTGTTTTTTTAAAAACTGCTGGTGTAGTTGACATGTAAATGAACTAAAAACTTTTAAAACTTTAAATGCAGGATAAGACACTTGATTCTACTCTATTGAGACAACAAATAAAGTGCAAATAAGACCATTACTAATACTAGATATGATTAAAACTTTTAATGCAAAATGAGACTAGACAGATTATGACTTATATAAATCTAACTTATGAAAAACAAATTTTCCCTAACATAACTTCTTAATTCTATTCTAGCAGACTTATTTATGAAGTTAAAATCAAAATCCAAAGACTAAATGGCCACTAGCAGTACTAACTTGTGGTTAGTACTGCTATGCCAAACACCCCCTCAGCTTCATAAAATTCATCTTGAGCTTATAAATGTGGTAGTTAATGATCGATTAACAGATACAAGATATTAATGAGCATTTACAAAATCTAATAAGCATATCTAAGCAGACAAATAAGCTAGAAAAAATAAGCTACTAACTATGCTATGTTTTTGGATTTTTTCACTGTTTTTATGACAGATTAAGTAAACTGGATATTTAAACTAATTATCAAGCACTAAGAACATAAAGACAAACTTATAATAAAGCATAAGAGAACTATACTAAGCAGATTAAGCAACAATAGGCTAATAAGCATATTTATACTAAATTATGAAAGACAGAGAAGTAAATGAAATAGAACCTGAATCCTAGCTTAACAGGGATTATTGCTCAAAAAGAGCTTATGTCTACAAGCTCTGGCTTATTTAGAATAAGCCAGTGAGGTCCATGGACCCTTCTAGGTTTGGTCCATCATCCAAGTTTAAACTGTGGTACATTTGAGGGAGAATTTATGTGTCTTAAAAGCTCAACTAAGCTTATTACAGCTTAGTTGAATAAATGAACAGCTTATGAGTAACTTAAGAGCTTATTTGAATAAAATAGAGCTTATTTAACCATTTTGTTACACAAGGTGAATTTTAGTAAAACAAAGAACACAATAAGGGAATTCAAACTTTTATTAATAAAAGAGCTGATTACATTAATGAACTTGAAGTTACAATAAGCTAAAATATTACTTAAAAGAAAATTACAATTAAAAAGCTACTTTAAAAAGCTACTCTAAATTCTACTCCTCGTTTTCGTTGAGTGGTGAAAGAGGCTATTCATTAACCTTTAATGAAGTTCCAGGTCCTAAGTTGTTACCGTCACTTTGATCATGGCCATTCAATCTTCCAATCATTTGATCTTGATTCTTGTCCGTTAGATCAACTTGATGAGCACACGGATTGCCAACGTGGCATTCCATGTGCTAGACCTCTATGCTTCTTTTGCACTTGTTTTAGTGTAAATTTCATTGATTGGTGTGCTTTCTTTCTATGTCCACATGTCACTTCTTATGGGTTTCAACCAATCAAAAGCTTGTATGACGTCTAATTCTGCCAGTTCATTCCTTGATACTTGAATTGATTATTTACGTCATTAATTATGAATTACCCCTTGGTTTGAGTGAGTGGTAAATCAAGAAAGATAATGAATAGTAATAAAGTATTACCCGCATAATTTTAAACTTAAGGGGAGTTTAACTCGGGTTGGGCTTGGGTAATTTTAAAAGGTTTTGGCCGGTGGGTTTTAAATGGCGTTAATTTACATGCGGATGTAATGAAGAGATAACGAGTGTTAACTTAATATATGGAAAAATTAACGTCGTTAGGGTTTGGGACATTTGTGTATTTTGGTTATTTTTGAGGGACTATTTTTGGCAATTTAGGTTTTGTCATTTAGTGGTTGACTAGTTGACCAAGTTTAGGCCTCTAGGTTTCATACAATTTGATCATTGAACACCTTGTCGACCAACCTCTGGCAAGTTTTCCCTGCATTCTTTAGACCAAAGGACATCTTTCGATAGCAAAATACTCCCTTTCCTATAAAGAAAGCTGTCTTATCTTCATATCCTTCAGCCATTTGTATTTGATGGTAACCTTTGTAGGCGTCTAGAAAGGGTAGCAATCTTTGAGACAAGCTTTATTTATGTTCATGAATTCCACGCATATCCTCCAGCCTCCGTCACTTTTCTTGACCATGACTGGGTTGGCTACCCATGTCTGATATTTGACTTCTCGCAAGATCCCTACCTTTGTAAGCTCGTCCACCTCTTTATAAAATGCTTCATTTTGTTTCAGAGCCAATTCACGCTTCTTTTGCTTTATCGATTCAATGTTGTTGTACTCGTTCAACTTATGCTCCGTATTGAAGGGCTTCCCTCCTAATATAATAGTTCTTGGGATCCCTATCATATCGGTGTGCGTTCATGCAAAGACATCCGCATTGGACCGTAAGAGGTCATATAGCTTCCTCTTGAAACTGGTTGGTGCTGCTTCGTGATGACAACTGCCTACTGATGTCATCAAATAATGTTACATTTATACCATCATTTATCCCAAGTAAATTACCCACCTTTATATAATTATTTCAAGAATTGTTACTTAATTTCTTAAAGTTGTTAATTGTAGTAATTACGGAGTGTTTTGTGAAGACAAGCTAAAAGGCGCACATTTTGAGCTTAAACGATGATGTTTGAAGATACTTATTTTTGACTTATTACGCCATATCCAGCAAAGAAGATACGGCGTATAAACGCATGGACTTCACAAGAAAACGCGTATGATCAAATCCCAATACGGCGTATCCTGCTAACTACATACGTCGTATCCAGCTGGTCAAATAATCAAAGATCTTGCATTAAATGCGATTAAGGAAAGATATAACTGATTGATTATGAATGTAGCGCGCACTCCAAGGAATATACCCTATACGCCGTATTGACCTTACTCAATACGGCGTATCCATTCAATTTTAGAGACTATAAATAGAAGACTCAAAAACGAGTTTCTAGTGTGCAAAATCATATTCTCTATACCATAATCATAAAAGTTGATTTTTGAAGAGACAAAGAGCAGCCAAGGTCAAGCATCAATCACGATTCCATAGAAGACATTGTGTAATTCCTATACTCTTGTAATCATTTAATTTTTGGTATCGTTCGGTAAAACATTTAGTTTACCTTGGTTAATTGATCACACTTGTATAATTACAATGGTTATGGGCTAATACCCTCGTGTTTAGTCATCTTAATGAAGATTAATGTTGGATTGTTTTAATCCAGATTGCTTAATTTATCGTTGATTGTTTAATTATGTTTATCACCTCATACTTGTCTATGTGCTTGAATATGCGACCTATCATTCAACTGGGTCTAGTGATACTGACCAAGTAATCTAGATACTAGGATAGCTCTCCATATCGTGTTTTATATATCTGGACCAATAGGATCACAAATAATGTTCTATCTTTGCCTTTAGATTAGTGAGCTTAGTTGGCCTGGCAGGTGACCCTTGGATCAACAAGTACGTTCTTAATCATTGGTAAAGACTTGAACAGTGAACTACCAGTATATAAAATACCGTCAAGCAGTAAGTGGGTAAAGTCCCGATGGGCTAGGGTTTAACAAGATCACCATTGCTTTAATCCCTAAGATAGATTATAATTAAACTAAAGGATGCTTTATGCGGATGCGTTAATTGTGATAGGATTCAACGTGTCTAGGTCTTAGGATGATGTCCCGCCTAAGTCATAAGAATGATACGTCGCTTCGAGATAAGCAGTCATTTCACTAAACAAACAAACCAGCATTTAATCGGATTTAATTTGGCTAATACGGTTTTCTATCATTTGGCTTGTACAGCTCTAATATCTTTTGATTTTCTTCTTGCGTGCTTATTGTGTATTGAATTAATTATTGTCACCATAAAACCTGTGCCAGTCTCTCAAGCTGAAAACCCCCCATATCATTAGAACTAGGTTTAGCATAGATTTAACAAGTAATAAGAATTAACTAGTGTAACAACCCGAGTTTTACGACGTGTAGGACGATCGCGTATCCGATGTCGTAATAATTATTTTTTGAGTTTCCGTGAATAAGCGTCGACATTTAAAATTTTATTTGTCGTTAATAAATATTTTTGTATTTTATTATGAAAAATTTGGAAAAGATTTGATAATTTTTATTTTTGGCGTTTTGCGAGTCGAGGTTTGATCGCGCGTTCGTTAATCGTTTTGAGCATCGTAAAAATTTACGACGCATCTCGTTATTATTTTTAAGATCGTAGATTTATTATTTTTACAAATGTCGTCTTTTGTTCCTTGTCTTGAGCCAGATAGCGTTTAATGTACCTTTTCTAAATATTTTGAAACCAAGTAAGTGTGCGGAATAAAAATAGTCTTGGATGTGAAATCCCGAGTTAAGTAGTCGGTTTCTATTTCAATAGAAGTGTGGTTGTGTCAAAAGTATGAAAGTAAAAAGAAGGAGGGACAATTTCGCTTAAGCCTCAAAGAAGTGCAAGTATAAATATCATTATACTTCCATTTTTGTCATAAAAACACACACATGAAAACATGTTCTCTCCCTCCTCCTCCTTGTACACCGCCGCACCACCACTCCACCGCCATGGTCGCCGGAAAATTTTACATGCAAGACGATCAACTTATATTTTCCGAATCCCCTCCTCGTTTCCTACGTTTCCCCCCAAAAATATTCCACATGCAATGGGTATTTTTCTAGTTTTAATTTGGTTCGAGTTTGGTCGAAATGAGTTGAAAAACACTCGTAATTGGTGATACAATTAAGCTCCTATGTAACAAGTGGTGTTTTGTTTAAGTTTTTTTGGGTTTTAGTATTTTGGTTTCCGTTCGAGTTCGGCAAAGGCAAGAAAAGGGAACGAATCGAGTCGAGTTTGCTTTAATATAGGTTGTATGTATTCATTGTACTTTTGTTACGTGTATGTTTCGCATTTTTCGATCGTTTTATAAAATATATGTGATGAAATTCCGTTCCATGAACTTTGTGCGACGATTAGTTAGGTTGTAATTTGTTGATGACTTGAACGCTTTGAATAATCGTTTTTAGTACAGGGATATATTAGATATGTCGTGGGTGAATTTGTGGTCGAAAAATAGTATTTGACGCGTTTTGAAAGTATTAATTTCGAACAGAAACTTCAGCATGTATTTCGAGGTTCGAAAATTTGTAAAATCTGATTTTGGTTTAGAAAATATGAAAGAGCTTATTTTTATGAACGTTTCGGTAATTCGAACGTCCCATAACTCCAAATAACGAAGAAGTTATGGCCGAATGAAGTTTTGAAAAATATATATTGTTTGGTTCAGCTATTTGAACTTATTAATAAGCTGTCAGATTTTTCAACGGCCGTTTTGGGCACTTTCGAGTCTGTTTCGGCCTTCCAGCGAAACACGAAAGTTGTTCGGAATGACGTTTTACATAAAATCTCTTTTTGGTCAAAGTCGTGAAAATGAGATATAACGGGTCAAAATCGAAAGTCAAACTTCTGCATATTTTATAAAAATATATTAAGTTTCAGCAGATTCTCAAAAGGGCATTTTGGCATTTTCGTGGCGAGATTCCACGTATCGGCTAAAATTAAAATGTCTTGTTCGGAATATCGAAATGTCGCCATAAATTTGCTTTAGAACTCTGAGTCATTGAAAATGTGATATAGTGGGTGTTGTGGGTCGGGTCAGACCTTAGATAAATAAATATATTTTATAAAAGTCAAACGTAAAAGTTAACGGATATTTTAATTAGTAATAACGCGTTTCAAGTACGATTTTGAGTGATAAAATAATATCGATTAATATACTATTGTAAGTAATTATTTTTGAGACCGATTGATCGATTCTAAAAATGGAAAGTATAAAAATAGTAACTTTTCGTAATATTCGAAATATAATATCGTTGTTAGAAATTAATGGTTAATTGGGCGTCGAAAGTTCTTTTTTGTTTGACGAGGTGAATAAATATTATTATAAATATAATATCGTGTCGAGACTTATTAAAGATGGTAACTTTCCGAAAATAGTAACTTTCTAAAAATAGAAACTTACCGAATATAGAAAGGTTTCAATAAAGTGAAATGGTATATGATTGGATGGAAAATAGTGTATATAAAATATACTAAGTGTTAAGGTTTAGGGCGCGCAAGTGGATTTCTCATCACATATATGTATGTACGTATATATAAATATATATATGTTTTCGTCGAATTTATGAATTATCATTAATTTTTATCGACTAGAAACCTAAGACCCGTTACAATTTGTATAGGTCTTGGTTGAATGACGCGCCTACCCCTAAAGTTCTAATTCATACCGCTATTCTCTTCCGACATCACTAGTGAGTTCATAGCCTCACATTTTAATACTTTAATTGTTTTATAAACCCGCGAGGGGGATCTTGTTTTTAAAAATAGAACACAAGGGACCCGAATGTATGCTAGTAGCTTTGATTATTATAAGTTAGCTTAACTCGCTAGATAAAAGACCTGCGGAAATCATGAATTGTTAACTACCGGGTAATGGTAGACGCTTATACATGAAATAGTACTATTTGGAGGTTGCCACCTCTAATCCGTGACGACTGGCTATCGTCTCGTGTCGGGAAAATGACACTACGGATGCGTTGTATAGAGAGTAATATGCACTCATAGCGAGGGTGTATAGTGGGCATTTTTATTATATGGTAACGTTCAATGTCATGAGGCTTATAATAATCCCCCTATAACTTTGTCTGATCCACATCGTTATGTCTTGATGATTTTGAGAAATGATACTTGTGTTCGGAATTTAATATATATATATAAACTCTATGGATTCACTCAACATTATTGTTGACTTTTTAGCATGTTTTATCTCTGGTCCTTGAAGGTAATTAGGTGATGAAGATTTCGGAGAAGCTTATGAAATAAATATTTTGAAGGCCCATTTAAAGAAAATCATTCGAAGAAAACATTTGAAAATGATGTATTGATTATGAAAATATTTGGGACCTATGTTGTTAAACTTTTTATTTTGAATGGTTATATTTAAAAACGTCTCTTTTTGAGTTGCTTTTTATGCTTGAGTTATTGTATTAAGACGTAGCACCCCAAATGACCCTTCCGCTGATATATGAAAATGGGGGTGTTACAGTTACTATTATTAACAAATAATAGTTGTGTCAAAAAGTAGATTGTGACTGTAGCAATGGCGGCGAAATCTGAAATCAAAAAATTCAATGGGAATAATTTCTCATTGTGGAAATTAAAGATGAAGGCTATCTTTAGAAAGGATAAATGTTTAGCGGCCATTAGTGAAAGGTCAGCTGAGGTCACAGATGATAGTAAATGGGACGTGATGGACGGAAATGCTATTGCAAATCTTCATTTAGCATTAGCAGATGGAGTTTTGTCAAGCATAGAGGAGAAGAAAAGTGCAAAGGAGATTTGGGATCATCTTGCTCGATTGTACGAGGCAAGATTGCTCCACAATAAAAAATTTCTTAAGAGGAAACTTTATGCTCTTCGCATGACGGAATCTACTTCAGTGACCGAGCACGTTAATAACTTGAATACTCTATTTTCTCAGCTCACTTCCTTGAGTTGCATAATAGAGCCACAAGAACGTACTGAAATTCTGCTTCAAAGTTTACCTGACTCATATGGCCAAGTTATCATCAACTTAACCAGTAATGTTCTTTCGGACTATCTAGTCTTCGATGATGTTGCAGCCGCCATTCTGGAAGAAGAAAATAGGTGCAACAATAGAGAGGATATGCAAACCAGTTCAAAACAGGTGGAGGCTTTGGTGGTGACGAGAGGGAGGTCAATGGAACCTGGCTCTAGTAGGAGTCACAATCATGGTAAATCTAAAATATGAAAGAAGAAGAATTTTAAATGCTTCAAATGTGGCAAGTCGGGTCACTTTAGGAAAGATTCTCGGGGTTTGAATACCTCATATCCTCAGGGAAATTTCGCTAGCACTTCAGAAGATGGTAATGCTCTGTGTTGTGAAGCAGCGGTTGCAAATGAAAGCAGGAAGAGATTTGCAGATGTATGGCTGTTCGATACGAGAGCTACGTTTCATATGACCGCAAGAAGAGAATGGTTTCATGAATATAAACCAATTTCTAGAGGCGGATCTGTGTACATTTGCAATGATCATGAACTAAAGATCATTGGAATTGGAAGTATCATGGTGAAGGTGCATGATGGTACGGTTCATACTATTTGGGATATGCGACACGTGGAGGGCTTGAAAAAGAATCTATTGTCTCTAGGACAATTGGATGATCTTAGTTGTAAGGTGGAAATACAAAACAAGATCATGAAAATTATAAAAGGCGCGCTTGTACTTATGAAAGGAGTAAAGGTGGCTACAAACTTATACCAGCTGAAGGGAGAGATAATGAAGGAGGCAGAAGCATCGGTTGCTTCACATAGTCCAAGTCATAGAGTTGTAGTTTCATGGAATCAGAAGCTTTGACATATGTCGAAACAGGGAATGAAGATTCTTGTGGAGAGGAGGCTAATTCCTGGCCTCACAAAGCTTTCTTTACCTATCTGTGAGTATTGTGTTATCAGCAAGCAACATCGCCTAAAGTTCAAGACATCAAATTCTAGAAGTGTCTATGTTCTAGAATTGGTTCACTCTGATGTGTGGCAAGCACCGGTTCAATCCCTGGGAGGAGCAAAGTATTTTGTATCCTTCATTGATGATTATTCCAGGAGATGTTGGGTGTACCCAATCAAGAAGAAGTCTGATGTGTTTGAAGTTTTCAAAGTTTACAAAGCACGGGTTGAACTTGATTCTGGAAAGAAGATCAAGTGTTTGAGAACGGATAATGGAGGTGAATACACTGGTGATGAATTTGATACTTTTTGCAAGCAAGAAGGAATCAAAAGGCAGTTCACAACAGCATACACTCCTTAACAGAATAGAGTGGCAGAGCGGATGAACAGAACCTTGTTAGAAAGAGCAAGAGCAATGTTGGCAACTACAAGCTAGGGAAAATCATTCTGGGCAGACGACTCGCGCGTTCTTACACCTTATTATATATAAATAAACATAGACATCTATAAATATATAACAAGGATCAGGACCCACA
>BQNB010143182.1:2857-17026 GCA_026074375.1 Tanacetum coccineum | reverse complement strand
AAGAAACAAGTAATACAACTGAATTTAAAAGCTTGAGCTTAATTGAAAATGATGAATAGTAAACAAAAGCTTAAAAAGGAAAAATTACAAGAAAAACTGAAAATTAACTAACTAACTATTAACTCCCCCCAACTCTGAATGCTTGAGCTTCTATTTATAGAGAGAGATGATGAGAGGATGAGAGCTTGACTCATTTCTAGCCCTTGGATCTTAATCGTTTGATTTTTGGCCGTTAGATCTTTTTGATGATGTGTTTGGACCAATTATATGTTGACACGTGGGCGAAGTGATGTGGCATTGAGTAAATACGAGGTTGGATGAGGCGAGGAGGAACGGGGAAGTGATTCAGGGTGATTTGGTTTTGTTGGGTGTTTTGGGCGGGAAAAACGGTTGTAGGGTTGTTAGGAAAAAGTGTGCCGCGTATAAGTTTGAAAGATTGGCTTAATTACACAACAGGCCCTTGTGTTTCATTTTCCTTAGTTGTAGTGTTAAAAGAACTTTCAGATTTGACAATAATGGCCCTTGTAGTTTCAGTGAACATGAAATGGGTTTGATATTGGGCTTATGTTTGGGCTTATGGTGTCCGGATATGGAAAGAATTGGCCCAAGGGTATTTTGGTAATTTCCCATCTCATTCCAAGGGTATAATTGTCATTTCCTTGAAGGGTAAGAATGTCTTTTCATAATGTAAACCCTTTTTGACTTTTTCTTGGCCTTTGACTTTTCTTTGGTGTCGGGCTTGATCCGGCTTTGATTGATTTGGCTTCCCGTCTTCACTCTTTGTCTTGTCTTTTTCGTTTCTTTGTCGGTTTTGACTGTTTTTGCTCACTTTTGTCTTTGTCATATCAAATCCTGCACAATAGACACAAAAGCACACAAATTTCTATTCTTTTGGCATTATTTGGCTTTTATTGGCAAAATCCTGGGTATTTGTTATGTACACTACTTTACATTATCATTGTTCGACAATTAAGCTAGATTTCGGTTTTATAAACAATGTTCCCAAAATGTAATACGCCCAAACTTTAGTACTGAATCTTTCCTAGTGTCACCCCCTATGTATCGAGCACCCGTGCCATATGACCTGAGAATACATGCTTAAAATATCCAAAATAAAGTTGGTGTTTTTCATAGGTTTATGTAATATAAAAGTAGGACCGCAAGGATTTTCCAAGTGTATGATTAAGAACAATGCAAAAAATAATAAAAAAGTAATTACGTTTTCTTTTTTTTTTTTTATATTTACTTTGCTCATACATGAAGATCGACTTGTATGATGCTATTAAATTGACTATATGCTCCATGAATTGATGTTTAACCCGAAACATCCAAATCCGACTTGTTATAACCGTTTGTTCCGGTGATAGCTAGTACCACGAACGGGGATGTCAATCCCAAATAGATCTTCACTCTCATTTGCACCTTACTATCAGTAATTAAAAGTTCTGATAAAGTCAGTGGGTTATCGCTTCTTAGGTAAACGTTATCATTGTATAAGTGTACACTTGGCGTCCAATTTGTGAACAAAGCATGTTCTTCATCCCAAAGATGTAAACCCATTTAATAAATGTTAAAAACGGGGGCCATGAACTCACCTTAACAGGTAGTCCTCTGAATGATATTATATATCCAAGTATAGCAATGAATCACACCGTCAAGTACCCAAGTAAATATGGTCAAGTCTTAGTCTACATATTTAGGCTAATGACTCAGTGTATAAACTAAATTCAATTATAAATTTATATATACTGTTATCACTTGTGTGGTGGCGCACATGATTATTGTATTTGAAATTCATGATGGCTCTTAAGAAAACGGTTAAATTTTTACATTAAATATTTTTTTTGGGGTTAATAATATTCTTATTTATTAAGTCGTTATTCAAAACCGAATAATATCCGAATATATTATAATTCGCCCGATTCGTTAAGTGTTTAAATATTCCACCTTCGTTCACAAAATACCCTTAGGTTTTTCTTATTTACAAAAAGTCCTAGGTTTTATGAAATATATACTATTTTCATTTCAAACCCTTAAGTTTTCATAATTACACATTTAGTCCTCCAACTTTACACAATTTACACTTTAGGTCCTTACATGTTTTAAACAGCCCCTAGCATTTCAATAGTTACAAAAACAGTCCCTAACTATAAGGAATCCATTTTTGACAGTTTTAGCCCCTCTAGTTTGTAATTTATACTTTTAGTCCCTTAACTTTACAAAAATCGCATTTTAAGTCCAATTAAGTTCTAACAAGTGACATTAGATTTCATTAAGCTCCAATATGAGATCTCCTATCTAGTTGTAAAGATGACTACAATCAGGTTAGTCTTGAGTATTGTAGCATCTAATAACTTGCATTTACAGCCATTTGATGTCAAAACAGCCTTCTTACATGGTGACCTTGATGAAGACATGTACATGATACAACCAGAGGGTTTTTAGTCAGTTGGGAAAGAAGAAAACCTAGTGTGCAAGTTAAAGAAAAGTTTGTACGGATTAAAGAAAGCACCGAGACAATGGTACTCGAAATTTGACAGTTTTTATGCAGAGGGCAGGGTACAAGAGATTTGCTATGGACCATTGTTGTTACTTAAAAAAAGGTTGGTTCATCCTCTATTATATTACTGTTATAGGTCGATGACATGTTGGTCACAGGCTCCGACATGGCAAAATTCAACAAGCCTAAGTAGTAGTTGCCCTTAGTGTTCAGATGAAGGATATATGCTCTGAGAAGCAGGTGCTTGGTTATGTGCTTACAGTTGGTGTAACAATAGTCGAGTGGGAGTCTAGACTATAGAAGAGTATCACAATGTTAACTATAGAAGTCTAGTTTATGGTAGTTGCATAAGCGAGCAGAGACTTGATATGGTTGAAGATTCCCTTAAGAAGTTAGACTGAGCTCAGGAAAAAAGTGTTAATACTATGACAGAGATACTAAGACTTCGATTCATCTTATGAAGAATCTAAACGTTTGTAGTTGGGCAAAGCTTGTTTGGATATTGATAAGTGAGGGTCCTTATATTTCTTGAAGATTCTTGGAACGAAGAGCCTTGCAGAGATGTTCGCCAATTTGGTGATGAATAAGAAGTTGAAGTTCTACGCAACTTTAACTAGCCTCCGAGTGAATTGATAACGGAGAATGGTGTCTCACCAGAGAGAGGTTATTTCTAGTTTAATAATGTTAGTTTAGGATACCTTGTATCGAAAGTCTCATAGCCCTGCGTGTTTCGTATGTTGGCGGTACAGAAAGGTTAGAGCAGTAGCATTGTTGAAGGGAATGTGGTTCGAAGTTTACAGAGATTACTTGAGACGGAGAGCAGTGAAGTGATTAGCCTCCAAGTGGGAGATTGTTGAGTTGTGAATACTGATATAGGCCCTGATGTGTGTAGCATTTTTTATAAGAGATGATCGGTTTTTGGATACGGATTTATACAAAACAAGTGAAAGAGGAGGTAACTGGACTAAGATTTCAGTTAAAAGGTGGTTGTTAGAGATAACTGACTGCACCGATGAAGGGAGCTTTTTGGCTGTCTTTTCCATGAAATCTAATCGTAAAACCAAAACCCTAAATAATATATTTTGTTAAAAGAGTGGATAATAAAACGATACTCAAATGACAAAATTCTATAAAAAATATTGGCTTCATAACTTGACATCTGAATCCGAGCATATATCAGCAATCGTATCATATGCTTCCATATCCTTCAAGTCGGTAATTAGTTCTTATAAATTTGTTTGGCACTTAATTATTTATCAATCGATCAGCTTATCTGTAACACCCTTATTTTTTACATATAGCAGCGGAAGCTAATCTGGGGTATTATTTCATAGTACAACAGTCATAATCATAGAAAATGACTCAAAATAGACGTTTTTAAAAGATATGTTATCATTCATTATTTCATCATAGTTTTTACAAAAGAGAGGTCCCAAATCTAGAAACATAAGGTTTGAATGATAACAATTTAGCCATTTTCAAGTTCGTGCCACTCCGTGCCATAAGTTGCTCAATTTCCTGAGATAAACATGCTAAAAGGGTCAACACAATGGTTGAGTGAAATTCATAGGTTTATGATAAACCGTTGAATAGAAGTCATAGTGGGTTACGTTGTTATACACCAATAGTTTGTAATAATTTCATATACAATTATCATGGAAAAACAGTATTATTGCCCTAAGCTCATGACATCAACACATTAACATGGAAATCACCTTAGTGACATTAGTGAGGAACAAATGTCCTCGTGGAAAGGTAACTTGCCAAAGTTACCCACTTTAATCAAATATAGTGCTATTGGTACCAGAAAGTATAGGTACACCAACGGGAGTCGTCACACCCCGATAGATCTATCCACAATATTCGCGTTCACTCGCAAGTGACTAATGGTTCATGATTAAGAAATATTGGCAGTGGAAGGTACTTAGGCAATAATATATCTGGTATACAGTTGGAAAAACACTTGCATTCATGGTTTAGATTTAAAATGCGAGGCTATGAACTCACCTTAACAGGGAAATCTGATTGATGGCAAAAGTATATCAAATGAAAGTAACAGCTACGTCACGCAACCTGGGGTAATATGTCAAGTCTTAGTGTGATGGTTTATGTTTCAAAACTTCATAAAGTTTAACGTATCACTGTTCGGGCTATCATAATCCAGAGGCCATGTAGTATCGTTTGAGGAGTCAGGGCACTTTAAATCGTAAACCCAGCAAACTCGTCAAAACAAATACTCAAATGGAACCCCTCACATGAAATTCCCTAGTAACGTGATACGATAAGATTTTAAGTTTCTTCAAAAGTTAGTCGATGATAAATTACGTTAAATATATAACGTAATTGTTTCATAATGAGTCGATCGATGATTAATAACGATAAATGTGTCGGGTTTTAATAAAATCGAGCCTTATAATATTAATATATATTTTTATAATTTATATAAAAATATTATATTTTATATTTTTAAGTTTGCAAAAATGGCAATATATACCCTTGGTTTATAAACTTTTACAAGTTTAGTCCTTTATATAATAAGTATATATATATTAAACCTTTAACTTTAGAACTTGGCAAAACAACCCCTTGTAGTTATAACTTTAAGAAAATTACATTTTCAGCCCCTCTAGTTATAAATTTCAGAAAGTTATAATATATACCCCTATGCATGAAGATATTTGCAAATCAAGTCCAAAATCTATAATATTGATATTTTTCAATATGGAAAGTAATTTGCAGGTTATAGCTTATTATACTAAGCCAAAATAAGTTAGAATGAATAAGTTTTAAGAGCTTGAACTTATGAAAAGAGCTTATGAGCTCGAAAATACCAAAATGGGTTCGTTTGGTTTAGGAAAACCAAACCATATGGTTTTCATTCAAGTGCTTAAACAAAAGTTTACACATGATCTTATAGAGCTTATGGAAGACTTAAAACATAATGTGAGATTATTGAACAAGAAATTGAGCTTACTTGAGCTTAAACGGGTCGAAATGAGGGTTTTGGGTTCATGCACCTAGGAAATGACTTCAATGGCTTCCTTCTCTTATTTTCTTGGCTTCTAAGGGCTGGGTACTTCTTCCTTGGCTTCCTTACTTCTGCTAGAACTTGGTTTGAACTAAGATTTAAGGTGGAAAAGAGTTGTGAGGATGAAATGAAAGTGTATGTGTGTGTTCAACTTATATAAGGCTCAAATGACTCAGGGGCCAAGTTTTCTTGGAGTAGGCACCAAGATTACTTGGTGTGGTGGCCAAGGGCTGCTATGGTGACTAATAGAAAGCTAGGGTGAGGTGTAGGGAGGTGGTGATGATTCGAAAATCAAAGATGGTGACAAGTAGCTTACTTAGTGTGCAACTTGTGGTAGTAGCTTACAAGGAGGTGATGGAGGCGCTTGTAAGGTGCTGGAGTGATGGTGATGTGGTGGTAAGGTCATGGTGATGAAGGTGGTGGTGAGTCATGGAGGAGCTTGAGGTGCTTATTTAGTTTATACATGGCTGTTTCTGGACAGCCAACATCAGTCCTGATTTGGTTGCCATTTACAAACCGTATTTCCGATAAACCTTAAACTAGTGAGAATGGTTAGATATTTGAGTCCTCTATAACTTTTAGTTTTACATATTCAAGGGTTACAATACAAAAATCTAGAGATAACAGTCATTTACTACAGGTGTGCAGAATTTGCGCACCTTTACCATTTCGGCTATAACTAATTCATCCGACGTCGAATCAGGGTGATTCAATCGGAAAAATGATCGCAAGACATAGGGCTACAACCTAGTATTTTTACTTAATACCCAGAACCTACTGATTTTGCCCAGATCTTATGTTTTATCAACGGATCAAATTCTGAAAACTATGAACTAGTTTAAGGTGTAATGGGTTTGCTATGGTTTTATGATTTTGGTTTAGGGTTAGATAAATTAGGGTTTTAGGATTAGGGTTTAGAATGATTTAGGGATTAGGTTTAGGGTTTAGGAGTTGTGCATTGGGTGTTTGTACCTTGTGTTAAAGTGGTGGTAAGATATAAACATGATTTAGGAGGTAAAATGACCTAGTTTGTATTTCATGCACAATTGACTTGTACATTAAGCTTTAGAAGGTTGTACTAGGGTTTAGGAGGGAAAATATATTCAAAAGTTTGGCATTGTAACTTGTACACATGCTTTGAACATGTAATTAGGGTTTTTGGAATAAACGTTAACGTATAATGCTTATTTTGGAATAACATTGTAAATGGTACGTTAAATGGACAACGTACATGGTAAAAATGATATTTAAACATAGACTTGACATATTAGGATGTTTACATGATATAAACATAGATATAGATGACATTGGTAGAGGTTGCGTGAGCTCGTTTACTTTAGTTATGTAAACTACGTTACATAATGGAATAAAACAAAAAATTTCCTTGTAAAAAGGTAGTATATATAGATGTTACATTGCATCTAATTTAATAGATGGATAATTACATTGATGAAAATTTCAGGCTGTTATAGTCCCCCAACCTTACAGAAATCTCGTCCCGAGGTTTAGTTAAATGATGGAGTGATGTTTGTAAATAATCGAGTGAACAATTTACAAATCGAAAGAAGTCTAGAGACTTATTTGTATGATGGTAATAATGATAATGGTTGAATGATCGAAAAAGAATTATTTGTACAAACAGATTGAAAGAAAATTATTTGTACGAATGCCATATACTTAAGCTCACTTATTTATAATTTGTCATTTACAAACAGAGGCGTCTCAATCTTTGTAACTGAGAATTTATAAATTTATAGTTCGGTGGTTTATAATTTTCTTATTCAAATGAAGAAGCGTCCTAATTCATTTTAATAAGATGATTATAAATCATCCTACTTAAGCATAAAACATGATATCAAAACGGTGTTAAATAGAAGATGTTTCTTTGGTGGTATGATTTTCTAAAATCATGAGAAGAATAATGAGACATTAAATTGCACGATACTGATCCAAAAATCACACTTGGAGAATTTGGCATACAATTCCTCCTTTCTAAGCAATTCCAAAATTATTCTCAGATGATCTGCGTGTTATTCTTTGTTACGAGAGTAGATAAGAATATCATCGATGAACACTATTACGAATTTGTCCAAGTATGGTTTACACACACGATTCATGAGATCCATGAATACAGCAGGCGCGTTAGTTAAACCAAATGACATCACTTGAAATTCATAGTGTCTGTATCTTGTTCTGAAAGCAGTCTTGGAAATATCTTCATCCCTTACTTTCATTTGATGATAACCAGACCTTGAGTAAACACTCGAACCTTGAAGTTGGTCGAGTAAGTCATCGATCCTGGGTAATGGGCAATGATTCTTTACAGTAAGTTTATTCAACTCCCGGTAATCGATACACATTCTGAAAGATCCATTTTTTTAACAAATAAGACAGGAGCTCCCCAAGGCGAAGTACTTGGTTGGATAAAACCTCAGCTAACTCTTGAAGTTGGTTTGATAGTTCTTGCATTTCTGAATGAGCTAATCTGCAAGGTGCTCGGGCTACAGGTGCCACTCCTGGAGTTAAATTGATTTGAAATTCTACTTGACGAACTGGGGTAGGCCAGGTAGATCTTCAGGAAAAACTTCTAGGAATTCTCTGACTACTGGTATGTCTTCCAGTCATTTTCATCAGATTTCTTCTCCATTACTTGAGCTATGAAACTTGACATCCCCTGGATATATACCTTTCGGTTTTTATACAAGATATGAGGCTTAGTCAAGTTTACTTCAATCACCTCGGATGATTAAAGTTTTACCATAGATTGGGATGTGGACGACTTTCTCGTCACAGATGATTCTAGCATGATACTTGGATAACCAATCCATACCGATGACAACGTCGAAACTACCTAGTTTAATCGGCATAAGATCAATTTCGAAAGGTTGGTTTAACAAGGTCAGAGTTGCACCCTAAATAACAGTATTATGAAATAGCGAGGTATAATGGGATTATAATTGTATTATATCATGAACAACTTGCCCTCATACTTTACATAGTTAAAATTTGACAAGTGTTGTTATTTATACTACACATCCCGTGGTTAGGTTCTAACAAAAAACTATAACTAGAATTTAATCTAGTAGTTCGAGGGTCCTTTGTTTCTGCAGTTCCTGGTCTGATGGCCCACTTTGTTACAAGTCTGACATCTGACAGTACAAGGTCCTGTGTGATGTAGAGTGCATCTCTTACACAAAGGATGGGGTCTAACATATCCACGGTTTTTAGTTGGGGTAGCAGCATAGGCCCTGAAGGTTTCCTGCCTTTTATTCTGTTGTTGGTGGTGATCATTGTTGTGGTTGTCATTGTTGTTGTTACGGTCGTTTTGGTAGTTGTTGTTGTTGAAGGTTCTTCTATTATCAAACTTTCGTTTGTGATCATTGGTTCTCTGCACAGAATTGTGCCTTGTTACTTGATCCATTAACCTCTGGGTTATGTTAATGGCTTCCTCCAAAGTTTGAGGCTTTAAAGCGATAACATTTCCTTCAATACTTCTGGGTAATCCTCCGATGAAAGCTTCCATGAGTTTCTCGGTGTTTGACATTATCCCTCGGTCATACCTAATACATCTAATAGTATTGAAGATTTGACCACTAAAGGTCAAGGGAGAGCACGCGAACGTGAATTTAATTCAATAGAGGTTGGATGAGCGTACAAAGAATCTCTTTACAGAGTTGTGCGCTAGGGACCGACGGGCAAAGAGGATGACGACGTAAACATTTACACACTTTAATTATGAATGCGTGACAAAAAGCTAAGTAAAACAACGAAACTCTTGAAGTTTGCGATGCTAACTTGGAAAACTATGCTAAATTTCTTATGAGCTGGGACTTTTATTTAGTTACTTTCATCATTAAAACAACCAACCACCTTAGTTACTTCTTACAAATAACCATAGCCCTCACTCCCAAATCCATTAGTTAAACACACTATCTCCTTTTCCCATATCCTCATACACTTCATGCTTCAATCCATTGGACTAAACTCTTCTCTAAATTTCACTCCTCCTAAATTTCAACTCAAACCTTGCATCTCCCAACTACCTTCTCAACCAACATCTTTCATTACTACCTATGTCCCTAACTCTTTGCACAACAACACTGGAATACCTCAAAGTCTCCGAAAACCCATAAACAAACCCTAATGACCTAACAAAGCCAAGATGGTAAACAATAGCCCTCTCCAGGCATGCTCCTCTACCACCCCCATGAGTGAGCCACATGCCACGTCATGTGAGTGTTGTAAGAACACTCGCAATGCTCTCCGTGAGATTAGAACGAAGTCCGATTCATGGTCACCACTATTTGCTGTGACATCACTACGCTTTCGTTAGCCGCAACAACCCTTGATATCTTCTATTTCTTCTATTATTTGATATGGTTGTATGACATTATGTAGGATCTTTTAACTATTATCAATATGGTTGTAACCGTGGATAAATATGGTTGTAACCTTGGATAATTTTCTATTATGCTTGTTTCATATCTTTGTTCGTTGTGAACAAATCATAGTCATATGGAACGGGGATCGCTCCGGTATGGGATCGCAGATGGGGATCGTGGTTCGCTAAGCACCTAAAATTCGGTTCGATGGGGGTAGGTTCATTTGGGATCGCTTCGGTACGATGTACCAAGTAATGTGGTACGATGTACTCATGTAGCCAATAACTAATACTCCCTTCGTCCCAATTTATTAGTCCACTTTTGACTTTTTGTTTGTGTTATATAATACTTGATGAAAATTATACCTAATGAAAATACATTTAAAACTCAATTCATTCATATATTTTGCATCAAGTATTATATAACACAAAAATAACAAATTAGGGTCAAAGTTTATAAAGAAAGAATTCAAAAAGTCAAAAGTGAACTAATAAATTGAGACAGAGGAAGTATATTACTTTGAAATCTAAACATTCATAATATAATACTTATCAACAACATAAAGCATAATCAATATCCAAAAGACAATAAAAATATGACTATATCTTCAAATTATATATAGTCGGTAGTACATATAAATATATGCAATTTATAAATGGAAGTAAGTATTTCTAATCTTGACTACTCACACGGAAATCAAGCTTAATGTAACATATCACGAATAAGATATCTTCTTTTATATAATAAAAGAATTACATCATTTCGGAGTTTTTCATCAAATTGAATCATATGAATTTAAAAATTAGACCAATCAGAACACTTGATTTTGCCACGTAGGCAAAATCGTGTGATCTGATTGGTCAATAAAAAGTCGAAATTAAAACGATTTGGTCAAAATTAAAAATTTGTGGTGGAGAAATATGACGAGAAAAAAAACACATAAAAATATATGTGTCAAATTTGTGAAGAAAAAAACTTGAAAAAAGCGGAGGTAATTAATAAAATTTAGTGATTTTTAATTTTGAATAAATTATATGGAGTTAAGTGTAAATTTATAAATTTACATGTTTTATTATAACTTTAAAAAATAAACAAATAACCCCTTAAACTTTATACCCGTAGACTTTATATTTTAAAATATTACAAACGTAAACAATTTTTTACTTCCAAACAAAGATTTAACAGTATCTAATCACATCCCAAATCTACCCGAAGACTTTTTGATGGATTTTTCATTGTCGGTCTGAAATTATGTTGTACAACCAAATAGAAAAACACCGAAGCACATAAAATATCATAAATTAATAAAAAGGGTTTTCTAGCTATTCATTGATGTGTTTGGAAGAATTGCATTTTTTTTCTTTTTGTTTAATACGTACTAAAATTCTAACATTTAAATTTCTCAAAAAGTCTTTATTCCATTGACATGTATGTATGCCTATAAATCATATATAACAATCTAGGCTACTTTTATATCTTAAAAAAGTGTTGGTGACGGAAAAATGGGTAAAACTCTTTTTATATTTGTATATGTATTAAAGATATACAATAGGTAAATCTTTGTTTGACCAAAACATATTGTATGTACGAAACATAATACTTATTTGAGTTTTTTAGCTTTCTATATTCTATAAATATTGACGATTTTGATAACTCAACTTGATGCTTTTAAATTCGATTGCGAAGCTAAATTTTTACATGTTTTAACACAAAGTGTGACCATTAATCTTAAGTATAGCTGACTCAATAATGCAACTAGAATCATAAAACATATACAATATCAACTGCATACCCAACGGTAAGATAACCAGCCTTCCAAAGTGGAGGTCAATGGTTCGAATATAACGAGGAGAAAACTAATCCCCTTGTGGCCTCGAAGGTTCACATGAGCCGACTTCGGGCTACCTAAAAGAGTAGTTTTGTAGAGATTAGTCGGCTCACAATGTCGAGTTAGTTAACAGGTAAATCAAAAGAAAAAAAAATTAGTAATTATCCTCAAGCTCATATAATATATATAAGATATGAATCTATTCTCTTCATATGATTTCGATAATACTCTATAACATAACTTATAAAACAAAATAAAAACAAAAATCATACATGTATTTAAAAAAACATAATGTCTAAACTTCGTGCATGCACGGGCATTAAAACTAGTTATTGGAACGCTAATTGGAAATACCTAGAACGCGAATTGCACTGTCCCGATTCAGATTTCAATTAAATTTTGGAACGCTAAAATCACCGATCTAGTTTGCAATCCTGGTCGATCAGGATCGATTTCGTACCATGTTTTGGATCGAACGAACTGGATCGCAATTCGTGTCAACTGTAGCGAATTATGTGACTATGGAACAAATATACTTGCTATGCTTGTTTTTGCGCTAACCCTTTTTTGTAGCCTGCCACTATATTTTTAAGAGCCGAAACATTTTCACCAAACGACAAGTGGCGTGTTTTAATTCCGGAGTTTTGTCATGATGCCGGTCATATGATGTAAGCTGCTATCTTCATTCTTTACCAGGCCCTGATCAGTATGGTCGTGCAGGTTGGATAACTGGTCAAAACAATGGTACAGCTTGAAAGTTGAAACATATTAGTTTGGGTTGACCCGGTTTCAGTAATTAGTTGCTCTTAACCATCTTGAATCATGATATTCAACCCTTGAACCGACATCTGAAGTGTTCTACATATTAAACCAACTGAAAACGAATACGGTAAATAAAAAGATCATTATAGTTAGTTTATCATGAAATTTTACGTTTAAGTCATATACAACTTAGATGACTATACCATTAGTAATGACGTATAATAGGTGTACCAAGCCTCTGGGCTTGGGCCACATTATCACTCGGCCTTATGGGCTAAACTTGACAATAACGGGCCATAGTAAAACCCAATCTCGCGTGGGCCTTGGCCCCAAACCTTGTGATCCGTCCGCGGATCCAGTTATAGACAATCCGTCCGCGGATCCACCTATAGGACGATCCGTCCGCTCAACACGATTGTTGCGGATCCCTGCCCGACAAGGGACCCACTCCGGCCACTACTAAAGTAACCGAAATATTAGGAAACCCTAGTACTAGACACCTATAAATAGGGATCACAATACATCCCAAAAGGTACACAGTTATTCTTATTCTCTCTGACATATACTCTGACAATATGAATACTTACTCTCACGCCGGAGTCTAATCGTGGGGTCCGTCCCCACGGTAAGGCTAACGGTTTACTTTTAATTGTGCAGAAAATCATCTCACTTCTCTTGCTCTAGTACAAGATCAAGCATTCAAGTCACTTGGAGGCCCGGCCCGACAAAGGACTTCAACACCTTGCTAAACCCGACACGAATTTTGTACTAACAAGTGGCGCCATCCGTGGGAGGCTTACTGGTATGTGCTTAATTACACATACCTTTTACCTTTAAAAACGAGCTAAAATAACCAAAAACGGACTTAAAATGCCAAATATACGCTTGTTTTGCTAATTGTGTTGTGCAGGAACGGATAACTAAGAAAAGGACGAAAAACAAAGCCAAAACAACAAAACCGGACTCGGAATGGAAAAGACGGTGAAAGACAAAGCCAAATCGAAGCCGGAAAGTCAATCAAGTCAAAAAGTCAACAGAAAAGTCAACTGGTCAAAGTCAAAGTCAACCCAAGTCAACCCCGAGGCCAAAAGTCAAAGAAATATAAGTTTAGGGACTGAAATCGTAAATCCCTAAACTTATACTTAAAGGAGAAAAGAAGAGAAGGGCCAAAATGCCATTTAAGCAAAGTTATACTCCAAGGGCTTATTCTGTCAAGCCCTATAACTTGTACTAACAAGGACGAGTCATGCAATTGAGCATATAACTCTTGGGGACTTGTTTTGCTAAGTCCCCAAAAAGTTATAACAACAAGGACGAATAAGCTCTTTTGAGCTTATTCCTTTTCATAAGCTCAAATTCAGTTTAAGATTTGTTAAAAAGTTATCCATTGCTAGTTTTGTTTAGTTCAAATCAAAACATGATCATGTGAGTGCATTTGATTCACTTTGGAAGCTACAAGGAACAATAAGCTTAAATTCAGCTTATTGAGGTTTAGAGGCTAAGGAGCCACTTAGGTGTATGATTTTAAGCCACTCACTCAGATAGAGTGGCTTGTGGCTGAGACTACTTAAAATCTCAGGTTTTCTTTTCTAAATTTCAATTTAGCATTTAAAAGCTTAATTCATATTACCTTATGCTTTTGGAATCTTATGCTTAATACTGTTTCATT